>ML411138.1:0-54625 GCA_005239525.1 Nicotiana knightiana | reverse complement strand
TTTTTCAGCCCCCTTCTCCTCCTCTCTTTTTTATTTTATAGCTTCCCCTTCCCTAACTACATGTTCATGGAGATAAAGAGTGGGGATGTGGGGAAGATCATGGGTGTGGGATGTGTGATCATGGGTGTAAGGTGTGTGATCATGGGTGTGGGGTGTGGGGTGTGTGTTGTGAGTGGAGTGGTGGGTTTAATATTTTCCGTTTTTTATTTTTATTTTTTTTATTTTTTATTTTTTTAATTTTCTTAAATAAAACCTATTAAGAGTAAGATAAAATTTAAAATATTAAGATTAGATATAACATTAATATTTACAGCAAAAATAGTATAGAATTTGGGTGTGGTCAAAAATTAGTTGTTCACAATTATTATTATATTGACCGCGTCGCATGATTTATTCGCGAGCGGGAAAAATAGATGCATCTATGGTTCGGGTCGTTCGACCCTCGGTAGTGCACAGTTTATGTTTATGTTGGTTCGGGCCGTCGACCCTCGGTATTGCTTGCGCATGATATTTACTGCGTATTTGCTGTGATTTTTACATGTTTATCGGCCTAAGGAAGTTTTAAATGGCCAGTTATGAGGAAGTAGAATTGATTTGTAAAATGTGAAATAAGCCTGATGTTTCTTATTCCGGGTTATGATTTAAATTGTCAACTGAAATGGCGAAGATTTAAAGTGTTAAATTTGGAAGAAGTTAATATTATTTAAACCTGGTCTTACTAAATTATCTATGACATTCATGCTTAGTGTCTCACTTGAATATACTAAATTGACCTCTAGCAAGTGTCTAACTCGACCACTCGTCACTACCTCTTTGAGGTTAGGCGGGTGACTTACTGAGTACACATTGTTTTCGTACTCATGCTACACTTGCTGTGCATTTTTATTGCACAGGTACCTTCATAGCGATGTGACTGGTTTGGAGACTTAGGCAAGCTGCATTACCCGGAGGTGATCCCCAGCTGACAAAGTCTCCCTCATATTGTATTATTTTATTTTAATTTCCTTGTCCAATTGTATTTCAAACAAGCTTTTTAGAAATTGTAATTTTTTTAGAAATTGCTCATGTACTTGTGACACCGGGTTCTGCGATGTGTTTTAGATTTAACTGAATAAATGGAATAGTTTACCTGTCGTATTTATTGATAAATTTTATTCGCTTTTATGACTTGTAAGTGAAAGGTAACAAGTTCAAAAAATGTTAAACAGGAAATTATTTCAACTAATTAATGATTGGCTTGCCTGACGGTGGTGTCCGGCGCCATCACGTCCTTAATAGATTTTGGGTCGTGACAACATGGTATCAGAGCACTAGGTTCCCTTAGGTTTCATGAGTCATGAGCAAGTCTAGTAAAGTCTTGCGGATCGGTACGGAGACGTCTATACTTATCTTCGAGAGGCTACAGGGTTGGTAGGAGTACTTCCCTTCTTGATTCCTCATCGTGCGATTTGATTCCTTTGAGGCTTATGCCTATGATTCTTTCTACTCAATATTATACGTCGTGAAGCGCTTGCTATGAATCAGAAATTTGAGGAATTGATATGGTGCTACGGATATGGTGAGGGATGTTTCCCATGTGTAGTTGGTTGGGGCTGTTGTTGTTACCCTGTAGAAGAATATTATGTTGTTTCAGCTCGGTTGTTGTGTTTCTAAGAACTTTGAGGCTATGCTCAAGTTGTGATGATGTTTACGATTGGTTATCGCACGATGTCGATATGATGATAGAATGCTTGCCCATATGTTGGAGGTGATGAATGGTTTGAAGGGAGGTCTTCTCAGAGTGTGACTTCGAGATTTCAGTATTTTAGTTCCGGCAGAGGAAAGGCCATTGGACTATGAATGTTCAAGTCTAAGGGATAAAGTAATAAGGCTTGGTGTTATCAAGCGAGGTGGAGTTTTCATCTGTGATGTGGTATCGCCGTCATTCATCGAATGGAATATGTTAAGTTCGTCGGTGCCATGGTTTCTTCGGTTGCTCGGGGTCAGAGTATTGTGAAGAAGTATTGGAGAATGCAGTTGGCAGAGACCGTGAGGTGCGGTGGTTCAGTAGTGGATAAGCATACGATGAAGGAAGTCAGGTGGTGCTTAAAGGAATCATGTTAACCAAAGTGGGAGAGCGGCAACATAGTGGTGAATTAGAGGATATTGTAGCGCATTTAGTAGATGCCCATAAGGAGCGAACAGACTGGTAAGGTTGGTGAATGAGAATGGGCTTAGAATGGAGTATTGATGTCGTAGAGATAGTGCAGTACATCATCGTTGGAAGGTGTCAGTTGGTGAATTAGATAGGTGGGTTACCTCCTGTTAGTAGGTTAGCAGTTGTGTGGTTGGCAAGTCTCTGTAAGGGATTCTAGTGGTTGTTCGGTAGGAGGCAGGATGTGTGAATGATGCTAGAGAATTTGATTAATTAGGGAGTGCTAGCAAGAGAATTTGGAAGAATTGGACGGATCAGTTGAGCAAGATTCATTTTAACAAAGGAGAAAGGATCACAGTAGGGTCTAGAGTGGTGCCAGGAGTAGTTGCGGGCTAAGTGGGGGAGTCCCACCACCTGCAGTAGGGTTGTAGGATTGTGTTCTCATGGGGTTGCGGATTGTCGGCGTAATGGCAAGTTATTACAGCTAAGGGAAGGGAGTAAAATGGTGATTGTGCATGTGACTTGATAAATGTGTGCAAAGGTTGGTCCTATTGGACCAGGGTTAGGCTTTGGAAGATTCGGAATTTATGCTTAATGCATAGGCGAATTGTAAGGGTAGTGACTCAGTCACGTGTTTCATTTAAAAGGGTGTTCGTGTGCTAGAAGAGCCTTGGGGTTGATTGTATTTGGGGCCAGTCAGAGTGGGTGACTCTCAATAGCGATCCTCGTGAATTCAAAAGTTAAAACCGGCATTTAAGGGTTTCAAGCAGCAGTATGATCGAGAATCGAGCTATTGCAGAGTAATTTCTGAGAAAAAAAAAGATGGTTGGGGTGTTCTATGATATGTTTCAGCGTGCATGATAGTATTGGAGGAGTGAGAGAAATAAACTCCAGATTGTAGAAAGATTATCAGGAGGGTATGAGACGGGTTGCGAGATTTAGGCAGCATGTTCTCGTGAATCAAGGTCACTCGGGATGAGTGGGGGTTGAGATTGCTATGAGTTGAAGGAATTTACTATTATTACTGAGGCAATTGAAGATGATTAAAAGAATATATATTGATTAGCCATGGTTGAAATGGCACATTTACGCTGATCAGTTTCATCAGTGAAATTAATTTATGCATGTGGTTTGGGCCGGTATGTACACGGATTCTCGGCCGTCGCAATAGATTTCATGTGGGAGCATTCGAGTTTTATGGCCTGTCAGGTGTAGGCGGATCTTGGAAGGGTTATGGTAGTTCAGAACACTACTTAAGGATTGGCATGTTAGGTGCAGTAAGCAGTATGTAACTGGGAGTAAGAATCGAGATTGCGGTTCGGTGTTAACAAGGATGTCATGAGCTCGGATGAGCAAGAAAAAGTGATTTGAAAGTTGAGAGTAAGCTGGTGTTATCTTCAGTGTCACCTGAGATCAATATTCGGTGAAAGAGGCTTTGTACCTTGGTCATAGGTTCTTGATATGTTTTGTAGTATTAGTATGGTCGGTTATGCGGATGTGCAGACATGTTACCTGGTGTGGAAGGTCGTGAGAGCGTAACCATGAGAAGATAGTACAAGTGTGACATGTAGTCACTTAATGGGTTGCAGATTTGGACTGAGTATAAAGAAATGCAATATTGCTTAATTGAGAATTTATGCCTAGAAGGCGTTTCATTCATTCGGTTGTGGATTGCAGGATGTTTGTCCCAGCTATGATGGTTGATCTTGCGTATTATGAGAGGAAGTGGGTTAATATGGACCTAGGTAAGACTATCAGCCTAGTTCATTGCGAGTAGAATCAGCTTGAAGTGTATTAATGGATTTAAACGAGATTATGGGCTTCATGTGAGGCAAATGTGTTCATTTTAGTATAGCGCTCCTCAAGGAGGGGTGTTGGAATATCAGGTGTTGTTCCGTCTTCGTCAAGTTCATGTAATATTATGATTGTGCCGTGTGAGTTGTGAAACGGCTTGATAATTTCTTATGTGTTGAGGTCCCTCGTAGTGGAGATGTTATGTGAGCAGGATAGCTCATGAGATCCCGAGAATATATATATATATATATCGCACCTCAGTTGTTCTTAAGTTTTGTAGCATATGGCTTTATCAGTCTCCCCAGAATGGTATTGTGCACTTAGCGTGCTTGTGACTGATGTTTGATATTTGTGGTAGTGAGAAATTTAGCTCGGTGTATATCTTCTTACGTGAATTTTATGTTAATTGGATCAAGTGGCACGCCGCCACGGACTTGCCATTTTTATAGGGTTGCGCGTCGCAATAGTGTGATGATGAGTTCGGTTCCCTATATCTATTTTTCTTATGATATACCTTCTATTTTCTAAGAAAAGTCCATACTAGTTACGTGAGTTGAGTAGTCCCTTCGTGCGTCATTTTCTTATGTATCATGTTCGCAATGTGGCCTATTAGCGCATTGTGGCATCATGTGAGACTATTGGTCAAGACTGGGTGATTGGTTGTCTGAGAAGTTCATACTGGGTGAGACGAGATTTATAAACCTGGGATCGGTGCGATAAGATTAAGTGAAATACATTAAAGGACAGTTACCCCCATCGGTTTTAATGAGATGATGATCTAAGTCAAGAGAAAAGATTTTAATGTTTGGTTAAGTCTGCAAATGGTTAGGAATTTCTACACATTTCCTCCGTTGTGGTGGTATCGTCAGCATTATATCAGAGTGTATGTATATATCTTATAAGGTGCATTGAGAGCATTAGATTCGTAGAATTGTGGCTAGTAAGGTTCAAGGAGCGTCATTGTGGTTAGATGATGGATAATGCGGTGTATGGTGTTGATTCAGAGAAGGTACGCAGTTGTGTTCATGTGCCTCGTGTGGTAGTTGATACGATGTTTATATATTGGAACTAGGCCTGGCAGGAGAATTTCAGGTGTTGGAACTGGGTTGTGGTAGCACGGGCAGGTGCTCGAAGTGTTAAATAGTGATTTCAGATAACTCCAGAGCAGTTCTTAGCACGTTCGAGGACGAACATCTGCTTAAGTGAGGGAGAATGTAACGGCCCGACCGGTCATTTTGAGCTTTAGTGCGTCGTTCAGTAGTTTGAGGACATGAGTAGCTCCGTTTCAGGTATTATGACTTGCGGGCATGGTTGGAGTTGAATTTCGGGAAGTTTAGAGTTAATTTGAAAGAAAATTCTTATTTCAGAAGCCTTAAGTTGGAAAAATTGACTAAGATTGAAATTTTGAGTAAACGACCTCCGAATCAGGATTTGAAGGTTCCTCCAGGTTCGTATGATGATTTCGGACTTGGGCGTATGTCCGCATCGGGTTTTGGATAACTTGGGAGCGTTTCGGCGTATATTGTGGAAGTCAGCATTTTTGAAGGAATTTCCTAAGTTTGGCTTGAAGCGCATTTCAGTGATTTTGATGTATGATAGGGATTCCGAGTCTGGGAATGTCTTCGTATGGTGATTCTGGAGTTGGGAGCGCGATCGGAAGTGAATTCGGATGTCCGTAGGTCATTTTGAAGTCATTTGGCTAAAGATAGAAATTTGAAGGTTTTTGAGATATCCGACCGGAAGTGGAAATTGTGATATCGCGGTTGGAATGCGATTCTAGAAGTTGGAGCAGGTCTGTAATGTCCAATATGACTTGTGTGAAATTTTTGGGGTCATTCAGAGGTGATTTGACAGGTTTCGGCATCGGATGTAGAAGTTGAAAACTTCAAAGTTCATAAAGTTTGAATTTTAGTGCGATTCGTGATTTTCGCGTTGTTTGATGTGATTTGTAACCTCGAGCAAGTTCATGGGATGTTATGGGACTGAGTTGTGTGTTTGGACGGGGTCCCGGGGGCCTCGGGTGTGTTCCGAGGTGGTTTCGAGTCAATTCCGGGTGATTTGTTGTTGTTGTCTTCTGGTGTTTCTGTTGTGCAAGGCAATCGCGCCCATTGTTGTGCGATCGCAAAGAAGAAAAATTAAAGGGGCTGAAATTTAGGCTTGTGTGATGGCAGGTATGGTAGTGCGATCGCATAGAAGGAATTGAAGGCTGCTGGAATTTTGCATATGAGATCGCAAGGATGAGAATGCGATCGCACAGTTCATTAAGGAGGCTGTGGGATTATTTGGCTTATGCGATCGCGGTGCAAATTTTGCGATCACATTGTGTATTTTTGGAGACCTCTGAGATTTGGGTTATGCGATCGCGGTTGAAGGAGTGCGGTCGTACAGAAGGTTTACCTAGGCAGTGTTCTATTTTAAATAGGAAAATTTCATTTCTTCCCAGAATTTCATTTGGTTGGGGCGATTTTGGAGGATTTCAAAGAGTGATTTTCATCAAGCATCAAGAGGTAAGTGATTCCTTCTCATTTCCAAGACAAGTTCAAGGTTTATACATGGAGTTAGACATGAAAATTGTGGGAAATTGGGATTTTTGAAGAAAACCTAGAAGTTTGGAAAATTGGATTTTAACCACGAATTGAGCATGAATATTTGAGTAAATTGTATATTTGAACTAGTAAATCTATGGGTAGAGTTTATCTTCGATAAATTTCGGAATCGGGGCACATGGGCCTGAGGGCATTTTGGTCAATTCATTGAGCGGGGTTGGGAAATGATATAATTTGAATTGTTAATGAATATTAGAGTATATTTTCAATTGTTTATCATTATTTGGATAGTTTTGGGGCGTTGTGCATCGATTTGAGTCATCGGAAGGGCTTGGAAGCCGGTTATGGAATTTCGAAGCGAGGTAAGTCTCCTTTCTAACTTTGTGAGGGGGAATTGTCCCCCTAGGTGAACTAATTAAATACGTGCCACTATCTGCGGGGGCTACGTACGTACGAGGTGACGGGAGTCCGTGCGTAGCTACTATCATGCCATGTCCAGGTAGTCTAGGACCCACTAGCATGCCTTACTTATTGTACTTGTGATCTCGCCAGTAATATTAGACCGCTAATATGATCAAAATAGTAATTGATATCTAAGAAGACTAGAATTCATTTTCTCAATGATCTAGAAAAAGAATTGATTTCCTTCGTGGATAATTGTATACCTGGTAAGGTTATATTCTTGAATATTATTAAACTTGGAAAACGAGTTTCAAAACAAAGATTTAAATGATATTTTTCGTGTTCCTTTAGGAGAATTTTATCACTTCCTGAGAAGTTGTTTTCTTGATAAAAATGCGGATTTATTATGTGAATATGTGTACATATGAGCACCTGAGCCGCAGGTATGATTCGCGATCTGGTTAGCCATATTATTATTATTATTATGTTGACCGCGTCGCATGATTTATTTGCGAGTGGGGAAAATAGATGCATCTATGGTTCGGCCATTCAACCCTCGGCAGTGCACAGTTTATGTTTATGTTAGTTCGGGTCGTCGACCCTCGGCATTGCTTGCGCCTGATATTTACTGCGTATTTGCTGTGATTTTTACATGTTTATCGGCCTAAGGAAGTTTTAAATGGCCAGTTATGAGGAAGGAGAATTAATGTGTAAAATGTGAAATAAGCTTGATGTTTCTTATCCCGGATTATGATTTAAATTGTCAACTGAAATGACGAAGATTTAAAGTGTTAAATGTGGAAGAAGTTAATATTTTTTATTCTTGATCTTAATTAATTGTCTATGACATTCATGCTTAGCCTCTTACTTGAATATACTAAATTGACCTCTATCAAGTGTCTAACTCGACCACTACCTCTCTAAGGTTAGGCGGGCGACTTACTGCATACACGTTGTTTTCGTACTCATGCTACACTTGTTGTGCATTTTTATTGCACAGGTACCTTCATAGCGATGTGGCTGGTTTGGAGACTTAGGCGAGCTGCATTACCCGGAGGCGATCCGTAGCTGACAGAGTCTCCCTTGTATTGTATTATTTTATTTTAATTTCCTTGTCCAATTGTATTTCAGACAAGCTTTGTAGAAATTGTAAAATTTTTAGAAATTTCTCATGTACTTGTGACACCGGATTTTGGGATGTGTTTGGGATTTAACTGAATAAATGGAATAGTTTACCTTTCGTATTTATTGATAAATTTTATTCGTTTTTATGACTTGTAAGTTAACGGTAACAAGTTCGAAAAATGTGAAAACAGTAAATTATTTCAACTAATTAATGATTGGCTTGCCTGACGGTGGTGTCTGGCGCCATCACGACCTTAATAGATTTTGGGTCGTGACAACATGGTATCAGAGCACTAGGTTGCCTTAGGTTTCACGATTCCTGAGCAAGTCTAGTAGAGTCTTGCGGATCGGTACGGAGACGTCTGTGTTTATATTCGAGAGGCTACAGGGCTGTTAGGAGTACTTCCTCTCTTGATTCCTCATCGTGTCCTTTGAGGCTTATGCCTATGATTCTTTCTACTCAATCTTATGTGTCGCGAAGCGCTTGCTATGAGTCATGAATTTGAGGAATTGATATGGTGCTACGGATATGGTGCGAGATATTTCCCATGTGTAGTTGGCTGGGGCTATTGTTGTTGCCCTGCAGAAGAATATTATGTTGTTTCAGCTCGGTTGCTGTGTTTCTGAGAACTTTGAGGCTATGCTCAGGTTGTGATGATGTTTACGATTGGTTATCGCGCGATGTCGATATGATGATAGAATGCTTGCCCATATGTTAGGGGTGATGAATGTTTTAAAGGGAGGTCTTCTCAGAGTGTGACTTCGAGATTTCAGTATTTTAGTTCCGGCAGAGGAAAGGCCATTGGATTATGAATGTTCAAGTCTGGGGGATAAATTAATAAGACTTGGTGTTATCAAGCGAGGTGGAGTTTTCATTTGTGATGTGGTATCACCGTCATTGATCGAATGGAATGTGTTAAGTTCATTGGTGCCATGGTTTCTTCGGTTGCTCGGGGTTAGAGTATTGTGAAAAAGTATTGGAGAATGCGGTTGGCAGAGACCGTAAGGTGCGGTGGTTCAGTAGTGGATAAGCATACGATGAAGGAAGTCAGGTGGTGCTTAAAGGAATCATGTTAACCAAAGTGGGAGAGTGGCAGTGTAGTGGTGAATTAGAGGATATTGTAGCGCATTTAGTAGATGGCCATAAGGAGCGAATGGACTGGTAAGGTTGGTGAATGAGAACGGGCTTAGGATGGAGTATTGATGTCGTAGAGATAGTGCAATACAGCGTCGTAGGAAGGTGTCAGTTGGTGAATTTGATAGGTGGGATACCTCCTGTGAGTAGGTTAGTGGTCGTGTGGTTGGCAAGTCTCTGTGAGGGATTCTAGTGGTTGTTCGGTAGGAGGCAGGATGTGTGAATGATGCTAGAGAATTTGAGTAATTAGGGAGTTCTAGCAAGAGAATTTGGAAGAATTGGACGGATCGGTTGAGCAAGATTCATGTTAACAAAGGTGAAAGGATCTCAGCAGGGTCTAGAGTGGTGCCAGTAGTAGCTTGGGGCTAAGTGGGGGAGTCCTACCACCTGCAGTAGGGTTGTAGGATTGTGTTTTCATGGAGTTGCGGATATTCGGCGTAATGGCAAGTTATTACAGCTAAGGGAATGGAGTAAAATGGTGATTGTGCATGTGATTTGATAAATGTGTGCAAAGGTTGGTCCTATTGGACCAGGGTTAGGCTTTGGAAGCCTCAGAATTTATGCTTAATGCATAGGTAAATTGTAAGGGTGGTGGCTTAGTCACGTGCTTCATTTAAAAGGGTGTTCGTGTGCTAGAAGAGCCTTGGGGTTGATTGTATTCGGGGCCAGTCAGAGTGGGTGACTCTCAATAGCGGTCCTCATGAATTCAAAAGTTAAAAATGCGGCGTTTAAGGGTTTCAGACAACAGTATGATCGAGAATCGAGCTTTTGCAGAGTAATTTCTGAGAAAAAGGAAGATGGTTGGGGTGTTCTATGATATGTTTCAGTGTGCAGGATAGTATTGGAGGAGTGAGAGAAATAAACTCCGGATTGCAGAAAGATTATGAGGAGGGTATGAGACGGGTTACGAGATTTAGGCAGTATGGTCTTGTGAATCAAGGTCACTCGGTATGATTGGGAGTTGAGATTGCTATGAGTTGAAGGAATTTACTATTATTCCTGAGGTAATTGAAGATAATTAAAAGAAGATAGATTGATTAGCCATGGTTGAAATGGCACATTTACGGCGGTGATCAGTTTCGTTAGCGAAATTAATTTATGCATGTGGTTTGGGCCGGTATGTGCGGGGCTTATCGGCCGTCATAATAGATTTCATGTGGGAGCATTCGAGTTCTATGGCCTGTCAAGTGTAGGCGGATATTGGAAGGGTTATGGTGGTTCAGAACACTACTTAAGGATTGGCATTTTAGGTGCAGTAAGCAGTATGTACCTGGGAGTAAGAATAGAGATTGTGGTTCGGTGCAAGGATGTCATGAGCTCGGATGAGCAAGAAAAAGTGATTTCAAAGTTCAGAGTAAGTTGGTGTTATCTTCAGTGTCACCTGAGATCCATATTCGATGAAAGATACTTTGTACCCTGGTCATGGGTTCTTAATGTGTTTTGCAGTATTAGTGTGGTCGGTAATGCGCATGTGTAGACTTATTACCTAGTGTGGAAGGTCGTGAGAGCGTAACCACGAGAAGATAGTACAAGTGTGACATGTAGTCACTTAATGGATTGCAGATTTGGACTGAGTATAAAGAAGTGCAGTATTGCTTAATTGAGAATTTATGCCTGGAAGGCGTTTGGTTCATTCGGTTGTGGATTGCAGGGTGTTTGTCCCGGATATGATGGTTGTTCTTGCGTATTATGAGAGGAAGTGGGTTAATATGGACCCAGGTAAGGCTATCATCCTAGTTCATTGCGAGCAGAATCGACTTGAAGTGTATGAATAGATTTAAACGAGATTATGGGCTTCATGTGAGGCAGATGTGTTCATTTCAGTATAGCGCTCCTCAAGGAAGGGTGTTGGAATATCATGTGTTATGCCGTCTTCGTCAAGTTCATGTAATATTATGATTGTGCCGTGTGAGTTGTGAAACGGCTTGATAATTTCTTATGTGTTATGGTCCTCAGTTGTGCTTAAGTTTTGTAGCATATGGCTTTCTCAGTCTCCCATGATGGTATTGTGCACTTAGCATGCCACTGACCGATGTTTGATATTTGTAGTAGTGAGCAATTTAGCTCGGTGTGTGTCTTCTTACGTGAATTTATGTTATTTGGATCGAGTGGCACGCCGCCACGGTTATGTTATTTGGATCGGGTGTCACGTCGCCACGGGCTTGTCATTTGGATCGGGTTGCATGCCGCAACAATGTGATGATGAGTACGGTTCCCTATATCTATTTTTCTTATGATATACTTTCTATTTTTTGAGGAAAGTCCATATTAGTTAAGTGAGTTAAGTAGTCCCTTCCTGAGTCATTTTCTTATGTATCATGTTCGAATTGTGGCCTATTGGCGCATTGTGGCATTATGTGAGACTATTGGTCATGACTGGGGTGATTGGTTGTCTGAGCAGTTCATACTGGGTGAGACGAGATTTATAAACCTAGGATCGGTGCGATAAGATTAAGTGAAATACATTAAAGGATAGTTACCCCCATTGGTTTTAATGAGATGATGATCTAAGTCAAGAGAAAAGATTTCGCTGTTTGGTTAAGTCTGCAGTTGGTTAGGAATTTCTACAAATTTGCTCCGTTGTGGTGGTATCGTCAGCATTATAGCAGGGTGTATGTATATATCTTATAAGGTGCATTGAGAGCATTGGATTCGTAGAATTGTGGCTATTAAGGTCCAGGGAGCATCATTGTGGTTAGATGATGGATTAAGCGGTGTATGGTGTTGATTCAGCAAAGGTACGCAGTTGTGTTCTGGTGCCTCGTGTGGTAGTTGATACGTTGTTTATATATTGGAACTAGGCCTGGCAGGGGAATTTCAAGTGTTGTAACTGGGTTGTGGTAGCACGGGCAGGTGCTCGAGGTGTTAAACAGTGATTTCAGATAACTCCAGAGCAATTCTTAGCACGTCGGAGGACGAACGTCTGTTTAAGTGGGGGATAATGTAACGACCCAACCAGTCGCTTTGAGCTATAGCGCGTCGTTCAGCAGTTTAGGGTCATGAGCAGCTCCGTTTCAGGTATTATGACTTGTGGGCATGGTCGGAGTTGAACTTCGGGAAGTTTAGAGTTAATTTGGAAAGAAAATTCTCATTTCAGAAGCCTTAAGTTGGAGAAATTGACTAAGATTGGAATTTTGAGTAAACGACCTCCGAATCAGGATTTGAAGGTTCCTGCAGGTTCGTATGATGATTTCGGACTTGGGCGTATGTCCGGATTGGGTTTTGGATAACCCGGGAGCTTTTCGGCGTATATTGTGGAAGTCAGCATTTTTGAAGGAATTTCCTAAGTTTGGCTTGAAACACATTTCAGTGATATTGATGTCCGTTTGGGTTTCCGAGTCTGGGAATAGTTGTATGGTGATTCTGGAGTTGGGAGCGTGATCGGAAGTGAATTCGGATGTCCATAGGTCATTTTGAAGTCATTTGACTAAAGATAGAAATTTGAAGGTTATTGAGAAATCCGACCGGAAGTGGAATTTGTGATATCGTGGTCGGAATGCGATTTCGGAAGTTGGAGCAGGTATGTAATGTCCAATATGACTTGTGTGAAAATTTTGGGGTCATTCGGAGGTGATTTGACAAGTTTCGGCATCGGATGTAGAAGTTGAAAATTTCAAAGTTCATAAAGTTTGAATTTTAGTGCGATTTGTGATTTCGGCGTTGTTTGATGTGATTTGAAGCCTCGAGTAAGTTCGTGGGATGTTATAGGACTGAGTCGTGTGTTTGGACCGATCCCGAGGGCCTCGGGTGTGTTCCGGGGTGGTTTCAGGTCAATTCCGTGTGATTTGATGCTGATGTCTTTTGGTGTTTCTGTTGTGCAATGCGATCGCGACCATTGTTGTGAGATCGCGAAGAAGGATTAAGGGGGCTGAAATTTAGGCTTGTGCGATCGCATGTATGGTAGTGCGATCTCATAGAAGGAATTGAAGGCTGCTGGATTTTTGCCTATGCGATCGCAAGGATGAGAATGTGATCGCACAGTTCATTAAGGAGGATGTGGGATTATTTGGCTTATGCGATCGCGGTGCAATGTTTGCGATTGCATAGTGTATTTTTGGAGGCCTCTGAGATTTGGCTTATGCGATCGCGGTTGAAGGAGTGCGGTCGCACAGAAGGTTTACCTAGGCAGTGTTCTATTTTAAACGGGAAAATTTCATTTCTTTCCCAAATTTCATTTGGTTGGGGCGATTTTGGAGGATTTCAAAGAGTGATTTTCATCAATCATCACGAGGTAAGTGATTCCTTCTCATTTCCAAGATAAGTTCAAGGTTTATACATGGAATTAGACATGAAAATTGTGGGGAAATTGAGATTATTGAAGAAAACCTAAAAATTTGGTAAATTGGATTTTAACCACGAATTGAGCATGAATATGTGAGTAAATTGTATATTTGAACTAGTAAATCTATGGGTAGAGTTTATCTTTGAGAAATTTCGGAATCCGGGCACGTGGGCCTGAGGGCATTTTGGTCAATTCATTGAGCGGGGTTGGGAAATGATATAATTTGAATTGTTAACGAATATTCCAGTATATTTTCATTGGTTTGTCGTTATTTGGATAGTTTTAGGGCGTTGTGCATCGATTTAAGTCATCGGAAGGATTTGGAAGCTGGTTATGGAATTTCGGAGTGAGGTAAGTCTCCTTTCTAACTTTGTGAGGGGGAATTGTCCCCCTAAGTGAACTAATTAAATACGTGCCACTATCTGCGGGGGCTACGTACGCCGAGGTGACTGGAGTCCGTGCGTAGCTACTATCATGCCATGTCCAGGTAGTCTAGGACCCACTAGCATACCTTACTTGTTGTACTTGTGATCTTTCCAGTAATATTAGACCGTTAATATGATCAAAATAGTAATTGAATATCTAAGAAGGCTAGAGTTCATTTTCTTAATCATCTAGAAAGAGAAATGATTTCCTCTGTGGATAATTGTGTACCTGATAAGGTTGTATTATTGAATATTATTAAACTTGGCAAACGAGTTTCAAAACAAAGATTTAAATGCTATTTTTCGTGTTCCTTTAAGAGGATTTTATCACTTCTTGAGAAGTTATTTTCTTGATAAAAATGCGGATTTATTATTTGAATACGTGTACATATGAGCACCTGAGTCGCATGTATGATTCGCGAGTAGGTTAGCCTTATTATTATTATGTTGACCGCGTCGCATGATTTATTCGCGAGCGGGGGCCGTTCGACCCTCGGCAGTGCACAATTTATATTTATGTTGGATTGGGCCGTCGACCCTCGGCATTGCTTGCGCATGATATTTACTGCGTATTTGCTGTGATTTTTACATGTTTATCGGCCTAAGGAAGATTTAAATGGCTAGTTATGAGGAAGGAGAATTGATGTATAAAATGTGAAATAAGCATGATGTTTCTTATTCCGGGTTATGATTTAAATTGTCAACTGAAATGACGAAAATTTAAAGTGTTAAATGTGGAGGAAGTTAATAATATTTATTCCTGATCTTACTAAATTGTCTATGACATTCATTCTTAGCGTCTTACTTGAATATACTAAATTGACCTCTAGCAAGTGTCTAACTCGACCACTCGTCACTATCTCTCTGAGGTTATGCGGGCGACTTACTGAGTACACGTTATTTTCGTACTCATGCTACATTTGCTGTGTATTTTTATTGTACATGTACCTTCATAGAGATGTGGCTGGTTTGGAGACTTAGGCGAGCTGCATTACCCGGAGGCGATCCGCAGCTGACAGAGTCTCCCTCGTATTGTATTATTTTATTATAATTTCCTTGTCCAATTATATTTCGGACAAGCTTTATAGAAATTGTAAAATTTTTAGAAATTGCTCATGTACTTGTGACACTGGGTTCTGGGATGTGTTTGGGATTTAACTGAATAAATGGAATAGTTTACCTGTCGTATTTATTGATTAATTTTATTCGCTTTTATGACTTGTAAGTGAAAGGTAACAAGTTCGAAAAATGTTAAAACTGGAAATTATTTCAACTAATTAATGATTGGCTTGCCTGATGGTGGTGTCCGGCGCCATCACGACCTTGATAGATTTTGGGTCGTGACAATTATGAAATACATATATTATACATGTTGCATTTTTAAAATTTCTGCCATGAATACATTATACAAAAATTCAGAATACATATCCATACAATTGAATAAAACATGTTGTTCAACATGTTATAATTAAGAATACTCAAACGTGATAGCATTAGACTTATCAACGCGAAATTGAAACATTTCAGCAATTGCATAATGCTCCATCACTGCTTTTAATGTGGCCTTATCCTTATATACTTGTCCAGCCATGACCTCTCTTTGATTAATTTTTTAAATAATCAAATCCATTTCCAGTTCGAACACTTCAATTGGTTCACCTTAATTGACTGACTCAAGAGCAAGTGTATCAATTGTATCAAATTTACACCTTTGATTTGCTTCGTCTATTTGCATTAGGCCGCCTTGAATTAAACTACCTCCAACTACAACTTCTTTGTCCATTGTTGTCATACATAGATGATACATCCCGAGTTTTATGTTCTCTTTTTCCAACTCTACATACATCATGTAACCCATGTCTTTGTGTATTTTCATTGGCGTGCAATTTTCTTCCACTTTGTATTTAATTTTAATTGACTTTGAACTCAAATCTATGGCAAATTGCTTCGAAATTGAAGCGACCAAATTATTGTATGACACATACTCCTTTATCAGTATCCCCTCACTCGAATAATCGACATAGTTATTCTCATTATTCCACTTGCCAGAATGACGCAGTTGCACAGTTAAACTTGCCATATGTAAAATCAAATTTTATCGATTTATGTATATACTTGTATGAATTTCGAACAATATCAGTATGCCAGAAATTCCATGAATGACACCAAAAAATAAAGGTTGGATTAAATCTCTGAAGATTGCTCTATTCTGGGGTGTTTTTCGGATGAGAATCTGTTCTATAACTGGAAATACGAAATTTGCATGTTATAATTAAGTTTGTTGAGTTATATTAGGAGTTTATCGCGTTAATTGATTCACGTACCGTTTTTAAACAGTTGAAGGGACCCTTTTGTTCCGCAGATTTACGTTACTGTATTCACGAATACAGCTCTCCAATCTATGTTTAGCTGGACTTTCCTGATTTTCGCCGAGTTTTGCTACTGTATTCATGAATACAGTAGCTTAAATACATCGAATACATTCTATAACAAGTTAAAACATAATTATAGTCTTATAGAAAGTAATTTAGTAAAAGGTAGCTATAGCAAGTTAATAACCACTAAACAATAGTAATTTTCGAAAATTTCTCTAAATCAAATAGTCTTTTAAAACACGATTTAGACACTCATAAATTAAGTCACTAGAATGATATTGCAATACTTCTCGACTCCAAGACATTACACCATAATACCCAATCCAAGGCCCATTAACTGTAGGCGCATAAAGGACTACAATTACACACACTAAAGTAGGGGTATTCGTCGGTTGGTACGGTATGATATTTAGATATTTCAGTTCTATATTTCGGTATTCGATTTCGTAAAATTCTATACCAATATCATACATATTAAATTCGGTATGGTTCGATTTTTTCCCTTTCGATTTCAGTTTATTTGGTTCAATTAACTTCGATTTATTCGGTTTGAATACTAACTAGTGCATAAAGTCATAAACGGTAATATTCTTAATTAAAGTACTCAAAAGTACAAAACTAAAAACATTTGTTGACAAAAAATTTGTCCAAAACAAGCAAATACCAAACTAGGGAGAGAAAATTTGGAGAAATATCTTGTTACTTGCTTAGAGTTAGTTGATGAACTTAGAGAATAAAGGAAAGTATAATTTTAGATTTTTTGTATTTAAGTCATGATTATTAAAATGTGTATTTTGTAATATAATATATATTTCGGTACAATATCGATATTTCGGTATTTCATTTTAAAATACCAAATACCATACCTAATACCAATTTTTTTTTAAAACTTAAACCAAATACCATACCGAATACCAAAATATCGAATACCGAATACCAAAATTTTTGATTTCGGTATTTACCAAATTATGCATAATCCTACACTAAAGTATTTCCGCTTTGGGTGTGTGTTTGGTAGGAAGGTATATTTTTCGGAAAATATTTTAATTTTTTCATGATTGGTTTGTTTGAGTGTTTTGGAAAATATTTTCCTTATGAACTCATTTTCCTCTATTTGGAGGAAAATGATTTCCCTATCAAGAGAAGGGAAGACATTTTTCAAATCTCTTTTTTAACTTTGCTCACCCTATTCCCCATCCCCATCAACCCACCCCATACCCCACATACCCACCCCACCTCCACCATAAATATAAATATTATGAATAGTACTTTCTTTTCA
Organism: Nicotiana knightiana; assembly: GCA_005239525.1. Taxonomy (NCBI): domain Eukaryota; kingdom Viridiplantae; phylum Streptophyta; class Magnoliopsida; order Solanales; family Solanaceae; genus Nicotiana; species Nicotiana knightiana. The sequence continues at coordinate 37,128 of ML411138.1, read as the reverse complement.
TGTTACAAATAGAGTACTTTTTTTAAAAAATAAATAATAAAAAAGTACTTTCTTTTTATGATGTAGAAAAAGTATTGGGGGAAGAGGGGTAAGGAGAATAGCATAAAATATTATTTTCTTAAAAAGTATTTTCTACTCTCTAACCAAACATTAGAACATATTTTCGGGAAAAAAAAATCACGCACCAACCAAACAAGAAAAAATAAATAATAAAACCACTCATTATTCATGAAAACATTTTCTACAAAAATATTTTCTATAAAATACATTTTTTTTCGTACCAAACACACCCTTTATCCGGCAAATTTTTAAATCAACTGAGAATGGGGTTTCTCAGAAAAATACTTGCTCAAAAACGTTCATCCATCAAATAATGGTAATTCATTATGATTGATTAGCAAATTATCAAGAAAACCACTTAACTATCTTAATTAGTTGATAAATTTATGTAGACGACAAAGTCTCACACTTACTATGTTTGTGCATGATCCAGGCCCAATTAAATATTTTCTTGATTTATATTAGTTAAAATTCAATTAATTTAGTTCAAAATAAGTGTTATTTTAGCCAAATCAATATGGTTCGAAATAAGCTGTCACGTTAGGAACTAAATCCCACATCAATTTTTTCTTTCAATCTACCATTGCTCTAATAAATGATCTAGTGGGCGTTTGAAGTTTGAACATAAAATTGTAAAATTTCAAAAAAGTGAAAAAAAAATTCTAAGTGAAAATGGTATTTGAAAATTAGAATTGTGTTTGGACATGAGTATTATTTTGGGTTGTTTTTGAAGTTTTTTGAGTGAAAATTTTGAAAAATAATTTTTTGGAGTTTTTAAAATTTTTGAAAAATTTCAAAATTCATCTTCAAGTGAAAATTGAAAATTTTATGGCCAAACATTGATTTCGAAAAAAAAAGTGAAAATTTTTTGATTTCTTTTTTATTATGTCCAAACGGGCTCCTAAAAAGTCTCAAGTGAGATAAATAAGTAAAAATTGCGCGGGGCACCCTATTTGGTCGCCCTCATTTAACCTATACCCGCTTTTTAAAAAACTTTTAACTTGTACCCACTTTTTAAATAACTTCAGCTCCCTTTCTCTGCTGAAGTTCACCAGTTAAGCTGAAGTTCGCCAGTTATAAAGACAAAACTTCAGCATACGGGGCTGAAGTTCCCCAGTTACAAAGACAAAACTTCAGCTCTAGAGAACTTCAGCTCTAGAGCTGAAGTTTTGTCTTTGTAAACTGGGGAACTTCAGCCCAGTATGTGTGAGCACGTGATTTTTACCTATCGTATAATCCTACAAAAAGCTCAATTAATTAATTGATTTCCTGATTTTGTTGCTATTTGCGAATTTATTTTTTACATTGCGTAGCCATAATCCGTCATTTAAATCCATAAATAATTTTAAATGGCATGATTAAGCACGTAACCTTAGTTATCATTTAAATAAATATAATTGTGTAATATAAAGTATGTTAATGTTAATTTCTTGATTTAATTATTTTTTTTTAACAAAATTGTAAAAATTGTCCTTTAAGTGTTTAGAAGTTTTTAAATTAATTGCTTTACCCTTAATTAACTTATCAATTAATCTTAATTAGACGAATTAAGTTAGAATTAGTTACCACATTTTATTAGGTGTTGATAATTAGAGTTAATTAATTAGATTTAAAATAGGCAAAATTAAACCTAAATTCGGACCTGGGCTAGAATTGCCCACGCCCAAAATCCATCTCTATACTACACCTACCCATCCCAATAAATCCCTCAACCCGGCCTGACCCTCCGACCCCGTTTTTGAGAGTGTCAACTCAGCCGTTGATCTTTCCATATCCAACGACTGAGAACTATCCAATCCCTAAGTATATATATGTCCGAACCACACCCCACCCCCCTTATTTCACCAAAGTCTAACACCCCCATACCCCTTCTCTCTCTCTCGTCTCTCTCACCCTGCTTTAACTCCGCCGGCCGGAAATTGCCTCCGGCGGCGGAGCTTCTCCAAACCAGCCCAAAATTTTATCAGGCGATCACCATCATCTCCTCTATCATCTCCCGTTGCTAGTTTCCCCAAAAACCCAATCGATTTGTGTCAAATTCAGATCTAAGAATCTGAAAACCCTAAAATTACTCCCCCGCCGATTCAAAGACAATCAATGGCTCAGACCTTCATGGGTCGATTGCTCTTGACTAGAGCAACCGATTCATGAGGGTTTGATTCATTTTCAAACCCACCGGAGTCCAGCCAAACTCCGGTCAGTCGCTGGAATCCGGTCAAATTAGCCCCACTTAACCAGGTGCCTCTTCTCTTACTGTTATTTGTTTAGAACTGATCACTGGAGTAGGGTTTTGGTCTAGTTGTTTAAATCTGAAACTCCTGTTTAGAACCTTATTTTCATGTTTCTCTGAAAATTCCCGGAATATGGCAACATGATTTATGTGATTAACAGAGTTATTAATTTGATTTCTTTTGTAATTTTTGTTTGAATTCTTCTCCGTTGTTTGCCTATGCCGATTCACGTTTCTAGTTACATGTAAAATCAGAATGTGTTTTATGATTAATCATGTGCTAGTTAGTTTCTTGACAATCATGATTATTGACACCATTCGATTCATCATTGCATGCATTGTTCCTTACCTCGTTCGGTTAGATTGTTTATTCATATTACTACTGTTTGTGTTCATGTAGTGATTAGGATTTGCTATCGTTCTCTAGGCATGGTTTTCTTTATTCTTTAATGACTGGTTGCTTCATATTTTTACCTTATTATGTTAATAACTAGGTTAGTCGACTAATTTCTAATTAATTAGGAAAAGAGTCCATGCTGGACCAATAAGTGGCCTTGAGTTAATTTAATTTAATCTTCAATTCAAAGTTAATCAGATTTAAAAGATAACTTTTGAGAAGAGATGTTCAATTAAACCTAAATCCTAGTTTTAATAGTTAATTAGGTTTTAATTAACTAAAACAAATTAGTTAATCAAAGTTTGGGGAATTAAGTTAACTAACCTAAGCTAATTAACCACATCTCTTAAAGAAGATTGAGTCTACAACTTCACTAAGAGTTAAGATACTCGACTAAATCAAACTAAAATTAGTTAATACTTAATAATTAGCCTAACTTAATTCTTAACTTAGACAAATAGTTAAGTTAATCACATATTAAGCTTCATCAATGGTTAACTACTGAATTAATCACTCAAATAGGATAAAATTGGGTTAACACTTGATAAATAACATAGCCTTTAACCTTAAATACTAAAAGAGTAATTCCAAAAGTATTAAAGGTTAGTTTAGGAATTTCGAGTGAGGAATCTTGGGTGTTACAACCCAAGAAGCTTCTAGAATTAGGATAAAAATAAGAAAATGAATCTGAAAAAGCAAAATCAGAATATCTTTAGGTAAAATAGTAATTTCTTAAAGGGAAATAGGGCTGTAATTTAAAGGAACCTTCTAGAAAAGGTACAGATGTCCTAGCTGGTACAAAAAGATGCTGAAAAATAAGGATAAGATGACAGTTGTACTAGGGCTGTTTAAAAAATGGTACTATTTCAGCTAAAAGATAAGGTATATTCCTAATAAATGCTGTCCTAAAAATCCTATAAATACTGTCTTATTCTCTGAAAAAAAGGGGGGCTGGACAGAGCTGAAAAGAGGCTGAAATCTGTAAAACTCTCTCTACAATCTAATTTTTTTTTTTGAAAACAAAAGAAAAGAAAAAAATCTGATCTCTTTTCAAAGAAAATTCCTCAATAAACTGCTTTGGGTTCCTGGGGTCTGTTGTTGCTTTTGAATTCTCTTCTTCTTGCTGCCTTCTTCTTAGTCTGACCTTTATTTGGTCAGATTCTCGTTATTTTTCTCTTCAAAAAGGTATATAACAACTATTTCTAATGAATATTCAGAGCTAATATTTGTTTTATTACTGTGCAAATCTGTATTTGTAGTTGAAATTCTTTTATTCTTATTCACATAAAAATCTAAATGCTAAATTGATTCGGTGGTATTTGTTCTGTACTGTTTAATTCTTATTGATGTTAGACTATGAACACTTGGTTCTTGTATTGTCAGTAACCATGAAAAGGAGTTGAATGTTGATATGAATTTGCCCCATTTTCTATCTGAATAATCTGCATTGAGGTAAATGAATCTGACATTCTAATGGTCAGATTCACCTCATGATAATGCATAAATAGTTATGTAGTTGTTAGATTGTCATTGCAAGAAGGTATTAAGGTAGGAATCTGCACCCATAGGTGGTCAGATTCGTTCCTTAAGCAATGCCTAAAAGTATTCAAGTGTATGCAAACTTGAGGATATTCTCTCGAATAAAGCATTAAGTGGCAGTCTCTGGTTAATTGGCGCAGTTGGAATGAAATCTGATCCCCTCTATGGACAGATTCATTCCATGAGGTGCTAACAAGTTCTTTTCCTTGAGTCTCTTCTTGATAGCCAATTCCAAGCAAAGGCGTGGATATTCCCAGGGGTTCGAGTTTGAGGAGGCTGTAGCTTAACGACATGATTTCCTTTTCTTTTCATTTGAATTTGTAATTACTTGGTAGACAACAAATGTAATTACTTCTAGAAACTCTTGTAATGTAAGAATGGATATTTCATTTGCAATCTCAAATGACTATGTACAATTTAGTTTCAGATTTTGCAATATTGACTTAAATATGCATTTTAGGTAGTTTAATATTCTGAAAATGAGTTAAAATTGCAGCCAATGGTTTTGATAAGTTCCTTAGACGTGAGAAATATCCAGGTCCAGAAAAATAGTCGTTCATTCCAAATCGCGACTGTGTGTTCGGAATCAATTTCCTTTTATACTTGTTGGAAATTCTTAAAAATGGCTTATATGGAAGAATAGGATTTTTTGTTCAAGAATATTTTTGGGACTTCAGAATTCATAGATCTGTAAATTTTATTAAGAATCATGCGGCATTACGTTTAAACTACCATAAATGAATGAATCCATATACTCCATGTTCTATAATAGTTGGGGATGTTTAGTGCTTTTAAACACGTCGTACCCGAATCTGTGAAGTTGAATGTTTTCTTCGAATTTCTATTGTTGGCATGTATTGATTTACACCACCTTATTTTCCGAACAATTAGCCAAAAACTAGGAGGCCTAAAGTGATCAAATCGGGCTAGACTAGGCCATAGCCCATGTTTCATGACACTGTTTAGGAATAGACTTTAGACAACAAATCCCGAAAGCCTTTTTAGTTAGAAATTACCTTAGGCAATAAATTAATCCTCAAAGTATACGTTTTACGTAACTTTGAACGAAAACAACTAAAAATGTACCTTTTTCTCAAATTGTGTATACATTTATGTAACACGAATAAAAACTAAAATGAACACTCGTAGAGACACTTTTAGGAAGGAATTTCTTAAAACTATCGGAATTGTGTACACGCTCGCGTAACGTGACTTCGATTTTCTTTTGACAACAAAACAAAATATGTGTTTGCGCACCTTATTTGTTCTATTAAGTGAGTTCAGTGTCGAGAACTGTGTACACATCCGCGTGACATGACTTTTGATACATTTTAAACTCTACGGGGTTACGCATACGTGACCCGTCCCCAAAGAACTCTTTAAATACAAATGAATAATAAAAGCGGTAAAAAATATATAAAAATGCACATAGGTATAAAAACAGTAATTAAACAATTTAGGCTAAGATTAATCATTAAGCGACCATGCTCGAACCACGAAACTCGGGAGTGCCTAACACCTTCTCCCGGGTTAACATAATATCTTACCCGATTTCTGGTTCACAGACAATTTAAACAGAGTCATAATTCCTTGGTTTTGGGATTTTTAATAAATAAATAGTGTCCCGGAACACCGTAAAAAATCTGGGTGGCGACTCTGAATATAAAACAAAATCTCAGAAATCGAATAATGTCACTTAAAGTGGAAAAACTCCCTCATTACCCTTACGGGGTGAAAAAGGAGGTGTGATAGTATGCTGAAGTTTTGTCTTTATAAGTAGGAAACTTCAGCCCCGTATGCTGAAGTTCCCCAGTTACAAAGATAAAACTTCAGCTCTAAAGCTGAAGTTCCAGCCCCGTATGCTGAAGTTCCCCAGTGTAACTGGGGGAACTTTAGCCCCGTGAAGTTTTTGTTTTTATAACTGGAGAACTTCAGCCCTGTATGCTGAAGTTTTCCAGTTACAAGACAACAACTTCAGCTCTAGATCTGAAGTTCGCAAGCCGTCTACTAAAAAACTGAAGTTTTGTGTGATTGCCTTTGCTACTTCAGCCTCGCATGCTGAAGTTATGCGCAAAAACGGGTACGGATGCAATTTTTTTTACAAAGAGGGTATAAGTTAAAACGTGGCACAAAAAGTAGGTACGGATACAAAAGGCTCGATAAATAATAATTTGCCGACTGCTAAAGGATAATTTAAGGAATTTTTACATCCTATAGCAAAGGTTAACACCTTATTTATTTAAAATAAATAATATTTAAAAAAATTATATTCTATAGATACCTTTTAATGTTTATAGCAAAATATATAATTTTAGTTACCTCCGCCACTAAATACGCTATTCAGTTACGCTATTTTCTCTCTCTCTACTTTTAACTCCAACCCTAAGAAGACCCATCAGGATACAAACACTTTACAAAAATTCTGGAGCAGTCACCCTCACCAGCCCCATCCTCTCGCCGGAATTCGGCGAATCAACGCCACCAAAAAGTCCTTCAGCCTTACTCGCCGGAAAACACCACCCTCAATTCCGCCGGAGCAGTTGCCGTCCCCCATCAACCAGAACCACTGCCCCTTCTGTCTCCTTCACTGTCGTCCACCATCATCTCCTCATCTCCAGACCAAGCCGCTAACCCCTTTTCTCAAAACATCCATCTTCATCCACCAAAAAGACACCACCACACGCCCACTTAGCCTCACTGCCCCAGAAACGGCAGCCGCCGACCAGCCAATAAAAGTTGAATGATACACAATTGAAATCTTCATCGACATCGGAATCGCTGCCGGAGAAATCTTCATCGTCATCGGAATCAGATTCCCCAAAGGAATTCGACTGTATCTAATCAGTTGTATTCGAGTGTATTGGACTGTATTCATATGGCATCAAATGTGTATGTAGTTGTATTCATATGGCATCAAATGTGTATGTAGTTGTATTCAGATGTATTCAGTTTGATGTATGTAGCTGTATTCAGATATTTTTGGTTTGATTTATGTATTTCGTTGTATTCATCGTCTCGCTACATGCCATAAATGTATTCATATATTTTTTTAATTAATATAATATATGTATTCATATGTATTATATAATTTCTCCGAAGATTGCTATGTATTTGGAATGTATTCATATATTTTTTTAATTAATATATTTTATGTATTCAGATATATTATATAATTTCTCTGAAGATTGCTATATACTTTGGGTAGTTTTCGGTTGAGAATCTTTTTTATAATTGAAAATATAAAATTTGTGTGTTATAATTAAGTATGTTGAGTTATATTAGGAGTTTATTATGTTAATTGATTCATTTTAAAACGCCATGAATACTACAACAACTGATTAGCCGACTTCCCTAATTCACGCCTATTTTTGCTATCTAATACATCTTATAACAACAGAAAAGGTATTTATAATCCGTAATATAACAAATGGTATTTATAAATAGCTAATTACCACTAAAAGATAGTGCTTTATGAAAATTTTTCATAATTTAATCAAGTGAGATAAATAAAGGACTCGAATATTATTTAATAATTTTATTAATGGGTTTATCTAAATTTTAATCGAAATTTATTTTTGATCCGTATATAAGTAATCATATTATATAGTCTAATAATTACATAACAATCGTGGAAAAAAGTAATACTACTCCTATGTACTACTAGTAATTACTAACACAGTATTTGCTTATCTGTCAAACAAATGGGTGTCTGAAAATATCGAAATTGGCGCCGCTTTTCCCTGCTCTCTCTCTACAACCCCATTTCTTTTCTTCTGAAAATTGTCAACCCAGATTTGAAATCCCAAATTCCAAAAGGGAAAATACAAACCTAAAAAAGGGTTCACCTTTTGTTAATTTGATTTTCTTTTCACCATGTCTATGCGTAGGAGAACCTTGCTTAAAGTCATCGTCCTCGGCGATAGTGGGTACGTTCCTTTTTTTTTTTTTTCATTATAACTTTATACAATTTGAGAAATTTCTGATCCCAGGACTAGTCATTTGGAAGAGTATATAATGCTAATTTAATTTCTCTTTTTTTATCTGTTTTCAGGGTTGGTAAAACGTCATTAATGAATCAGTATCCTTCTCTACCACATTCCCTAATTATTGGAGGTCAAAGCTTATTATTATTATTTTTTAAATTTACGAATTGGGTATTTCGATTTTAATCAATTTTCTATTATTAGCTTCAATTTATAGTTAGCTTACTATTTGTCCATTTTTTTTTTGCATTGCAAATACCTATAAGTATTTACTCTCTCCGTCAGCTTGTTTGACTGGGCACAGATCATTAAGGTAAATTAAAGTTAAATCATTTTTTAAATATAGAAAGGTGTTATTTTTTTTGTGACATACTAAAAAGGAAAGGGTATCACATAAATTGGGACAGAGGGAGTATTGTTTTGGGCTCTTTTGTTTACTGTCTATTTGTTGTGATCACTGTCTATGGGTGGATTTATGCTTTGTAAAAGTATTTGGATATGTGGGATCTTTGACCAATAGCAAAGATATGTTCACAAGAAGTTCAGCCAGCAATATAAAGCTACAATTGGAGCTGATTTCGTGACAAAGGAGCTTCAAATTGATGACAGGCTTGTAACTCTCCAAGTGAGTTTCTTGGTTATTTATATGTGAAAAATATTCTGATGTTTACGTGCTTTTAAATGCATAAGAGTAGCTGAACCATTTTTGGGGATTATGTATTTGCTGAATGTGTTTGTGTTCTGGTTTGGTAGATATGGGATACAGCTGGCCAAGAGAGATTTCAGAGTCTTGGAGTTGCATTCTATAGAGGTGCAGATTGCTGTGTTTTGGTCTATGATGTCAATGTTATGAGATCCTTTGATAACCTTGACAATTGGCATGAAGAATTTCTCAAACAGGTCGAGTGATTATTCTTCGTGGATTCATTTGTCTCAGTGGTTTTTTCTTGTTCAGTGAATTAGGATCTCTTGACTGTTTTATACGTTGCTAAGAGTCATGTTATCGACATGTAGGCAAACACTTCTGAGATGATTAGGATGGACATTTCTTCCTTGAATCCCGGTGGGGGTTATTTTTTGTGTTCCAACTAGGGGTAGAACTGATCTTAAGTGCATTGTTTGTTCTGTTGGTATATGGAACTCATGAGCAACTTATAAGTTATAATCAAAAGACCAAGACATAAAGGCATACCTATTTAGGAATTGAACTGGGTATTGCAGAGATTAACTAGTTATCTGTTAGTAGAAATGCCCTCCATCTTCTATTCTCCACATCCTCTTTTGTTTAAAGCATCAAGCAGACTTGTGAACCAATTGAAGAGAGAAAATGAGAGCAGAAAGAGCGTTAAGTTTGCCATCTGGTTTGTTGTTGGTGCATCAAAGTCTTATTAGGCTGCTTCAGTTGGTGTACTACCCAAATTCTTCCGTCTAAGTGGCAACATGTACATGAAGAATGTGCAAGTCTGCAAGATGATTGGAAAAATTTACAAAAGAAGGATTTATAGTCAAAATATAATCATGTATTTAATGCTTAAACCTTGCTGTTAGAAGACGAAGAGAGTCAAAATTGAACAAAACCAACAAAAGGGCTTGCTGCTTTCCCTTCATATATCTGTCTGTAAAAATGGGAAATTGAAATTAGGAAATAAGGCTTCATTTTGGTTGTGTGTATATGTAGAAATGAGATAACACGAATATGCAAACGTATAATTATAAAAACCAAACAGTACAGTGCAGCGTTTTGTTTAATGATCTCCCTGCAGATGAATCAATGTGCCATATCTCTGAATTTGGTTGGCTATATGAATTCTTATAGTCCATGTTGCTCCATTTTAAGCTCATCTCTGTCCCATATTATGTAAATTAAAAATAAAAAGCACTAGAAGTTATCCATATTTTCTACTAGGCATAAATCTGACTCCTAGACAATAATGAACCTAAAGTAATCATACTAACATGATTAAAACTTAATCCCAACTCCTTAATATCGCCTATATATATATATATATCTTCTTCTTCCATCGTGCCCTATATTTACTAGGCCTGCATGTTTTAGAAGAGAAATTAGTTTTAAGCCTAACATTGAGTATTTTACGGAAGTAGATGATTCCTGCAATTTCTTTCCTGTGTAAGATCCCAACAAGTAAAGGTTTGGGATTATGGTGTGTATCTAAAGAGTGTTCACATATGGTCTATATGTTCAGATCTTAATTGGACTTCTTCTGGTGTAACATTGGAATGTATTATCATTTCGTCATGCAAATATTGTGTTGGTGCTTGTTGAATTAAGACTTGCTCTGTTCCATGTTAACCGACAGAATTTGTTGATATGCAGGCTAATCCACCAGACCCAAAAACATTTCCTTTCATATTACTGGGGAACAAGATTGATATAGATGGTGGAAATAGCAGAGTGGTAAGACAATCGTAGTGCTAAAGTTTTCAAGTTATGGTCTTTGGATCCTATGAGAATTTTCCTTTTCATATTCTGTGCGACATTTGTAATTGATTTATCCTTTGCATGCTGAACAGGTTTCTGAGAAGAAAGCAAAGGAATGGTGTGCTTCAAAAGGGATACCTTACTTTGAGACATCAGCAAAAGAGGATATAAATGTTGATGCTGCATTCTTGTCTATTGCAAAAACTGCTTTGGCCAATGAACACGAGCAAGATATGTGAGTATATGTGAATTTGAATATAAACAAATCATTGTTGGTTGGTTGTTGCTTGTATGAGATATGATGCTTACATACCTATAAACTTAGCGGTAACAATAAGATGAGCTAGTTTAAGTAATGAGAGCCCAAAGATAAAAAAAGAGCAGCCTGGTGCACTAAGCTCCCGCTATGCGCGGGGTACGGGGAAGGGCCGAACCACAAGGGTCTATTGTATGTCAAGCATATTTATTCTAACATGTGCCCCTTGAAAGTAGAATGTTTAGCGGACTAGATGGAACTAACATTAAATGTTTGTTGATCTTGGCAAAGATGTTTGTTTGGTTTTTGTTTTCTCAAAAAGTTTTTAGAAGAAAAAGAGGAAACCATGTAAAAAAAACTCTTAGCCAAAAAAAAAAGGCTACAAGTTGTTTTTAGATCAAGGTAAACATTGCAACATTGAAAAAACAACTACCTTGCATGTTTTTGTTTCTGTAATTCCAAAAAACATTTTTGAAAAGCTTCTCGAATCAAACCTTCAAAAATAAACTGCCCAAGAGCCATCTAAAAAACTCTTTTCTTGTTACATGCAAAAGATATTACTTGAATCATAGAGCTTCCCCAAACTTTCATGTCAAGTTTATGATTACATATCTTCAAAAATGTAAGTAATATTGATGCTTCAGCAATTCTATGCTAAATGAAGTGCTACATATTTAGCCCCATTCAATTTGTGTTTAGTCACTTTTGAATCGTGCAGTTTGGGTAAATTTTTAGAACTTGTTTTCAAGATTGATCTTGGAATGATAGGCTAACCTGACAGTTCCAAGATTAAGCTTTTGAATTTTGAAATTGATTTGCTCTGGTGTGCAAAATTTTATCATCTAAGGTATCTGGATAACCAAATATATGGAGAAGTTACTGTTGGAACTAGAAAGATGATTAACTGTGAACTCTCCTGCTATTTCATTCATTTGTCTTTAATGAGTCGATATGTTTAAGAAACGGAGATGATTTTGAGGCAATGTGAAGTAGTGGTCTGTGGGTGTTCAACCGAAGTGCAAAAAAGTTTGTTAGAATATCAAGTGTTTATGTGTCTAGAGTCATACACATCTAGATTCATTGTACTTGAACAAAAAAATCATATACAATATTCTATAAGATATCTTGGGTATTCTGTATTTAATCATAAAATATTTACTTACCGTGTTTGTATAAAAATTGATTACCTACCATATTATACATAGCCTAAGACTCCTAGATAAGGAGCACGTATTATGCATCATTTATCAAGTCAATGAGAAGATTTTCTATTTTTACATGGTATCAGAGCTTTTACAATATTGGTAGAAACTCAAATACCTTTTGCTACCGGCCACTGTACTAGCCAATTCATGCCGCCAGTGGCGGATCCAGAATTTTCATCATGGGGTGTCAAAATATAAATAATTAGATACATCGAAAAGTCAAGGGGAGTCAACGTATAGTAAATATACATAAAAAAAAATTTATCTAGCAAAATAGTGTAATTTTCCGGCGAAGGGGTGTCTTGTTATCTTCTTTTGTTCTTCCTTTTGGTGCCCGATGACCCTCCTCTCTCCTACAATTGGCACCCTTATCTCCAGATAGCCATTCATGCGCCATTCCTCTCTTTTAGGATTGTTTGTGCATCGGCTCATCTTTTCGGTGACTGGTGCTTCTAACTTTTATGCAACCGACGCTGTCCTCTAAACTTTGAATTTCTTCAATGTTCTGCCCATTCAAGTTACATTGATAATGTTTTGGAAACTTGCAACACCATATCTTTATTTTGGTAATTGAGAATATATTTTTTCCTTGTGGTGCAAGAAACACTTCCTTCCACGAAACATTTGCCAACAACTTCCTGGAGGAAAGAATTGCAGCACTGTTTCTTTTTTTGGTGATTGTGCAGTTCCAATGAGATCTCTAAGTTAACTTTCCATGTTCTAAAAATAAGCAGACTCAAGTTGGTTTTTCCACTTTGAGTTTGAGGGCCATGTTGGAATATCAATTGAATGTGTCTAGATTCATACACGTCTAGATTGATTGTACTTGGATAAAAAAATTATATAGAATATTCTATAGGATACCTTGGGTATTATAGTATTTAATTATTGAATATTACTTACCTTAGTAGTATAAGGATTGGTTAGCTATTATATTATACATAGTCTAAGATTCCTATATAAAGAGCACCTCTTGTACATCGTTAATCAATTCAATGAGAAGTTCTTTTCTATTTTCACATGGTATCCCACTTGTTTAACAATGTACAAGAGATGCTCCTTATATATGAGTCTTAAGCTACCTACAATATGGTAGGTAATCAATTCCTATACAAATAAGGTTAATAAATACTCTATAATTAAATATCAAATAACCTAAAGTATTCAATAGAATATATTATATGATTTTCCTTATTCTAGTATAATGAATCTAGATATGTATGAATTTAAATACATATTCACTTGATATTCTAACATGCCCTTTCAAACTTAGAATAAGGAAAGCAACTTGAGTTTGGTTATATCAAAAACATACAATGTTGGTGCCAAATACTCGCTGTATTCATGCACAATCACAAAATATAAATGCATTGTTGGAATTATATCCTCCCAGAAGTTGTTTGTTGGTAACTGCATAATGAGAGAATGTGCTTGTTGAACTACACACAAAAAAGGATCTTTTTTCAATCACCGAAAACAAATATAGTGTTGCAAATCTCTAGGACATCGGTTGCATATAAAGTAACAACGTCTCTCGCCAGAGAAATGAATGGTGCTTGAACAATCCTAAGGAGAGGAATGACGCGTAAGCACTCATCTAGATGTAGGGTCACCAATTGATGGAGCGAGGAGTGTCATCAGACAATAAAAGAAAGAAATATTGGCTAGGCAAGCAGCACTTTTGGCTGTGCTGATAGCTTCCGTAGTCTCCAGATTATGAAGGCTCTAATACCAAGGGAAAAGAGAAATCAATTAACAATGTACAAGAGGTGCTCCTTATGTAGGAGTCTTAGGCTATGTACAATTATGGTAGATAATCAATCCCTATACTAATAAGGTAAGCGGATACCTAATAGTTAAATACAGAATATCCCAAGTATCATGTATCATATTCTATATGATTTTCCTTATTCAAGCAATGAACTTAGACGTGTATGAATGTAGATACATATTCAATGTAGATACATATTCACTTGATATTCTAACAGTGACCCCAAGAGAAATTGATATTAGAATTGAAGATAGCAGAAAGCTCGGTTTGAGTGCTTAATTAGTGATAATTCTTCAGTGATCCACCAAATCCCGTCAGTATAGCAGTTTCACAAGGGTATGCAGATTTTAAGTCTTAGGTGGCAGAGCTTAACATTTGACCTGATATTGTAGCTAAAAAGTCCAATCAATATGGTGAGGTTAAGCATGGTTGGGTTGTAAAGGACCAGACTTTTGATGATGATTCCAGAGAGTAGAGTCGTCAACTAATGGCGTCTTCAATAGATTTTGTGGCCATACTTGTGTTGATTTGGGAGATATAACTTAGACAATGGTGACTTTGTTTGGTTTCACTAGTTTACCTGCCTAAAAGCCTGATACTGAAAAATAGAGTCGATAATGTGCTATGTTAGAGTTGATTACACAGACTTAACAGATAAATTTTCTATTCACTAGTCACTACAGAATTTAGGATCAGAAGGAAGTGATGGACAGTAGCATCAGTTTTTCATAGATATAGCACTTCATGCTTTTATATTCTGTAGCCTTTGGCGTGATGTTCTGTGTTATCAGGGAAGCTTTAGTGGTCTATATATTTTAGTGCAATGATCGCTGCTCTACTTTTCATAAAACAAATGGAATATGTTGTGGTAGCTCAAAACTCAAGTAACTCTGACGTATGGTTCATAAAGAGTTCAAGAGCTCATAGATTTGTTGGAACGTCATTTCATCATCAGATGTTCTACTATGGTGCCTGTTGTTTCTGTAACAATGAAAGTATCTTTGAACCTGAAAAAGTATTTCGGAATCTGATAATTATGACAGCAGTACGTCAAATGGTTTTCCCGGAGTTTTCTGTACAGGGCGTAGAATAATTGATTAATAATATCCTGATTGACTATCGACTATTAATGATATAGCGAATGTGGAAGTGAAAATGCATTTTGGTAGGCCAGATAGTGAACCTACTCTATGTTCCTCATCCCTCTACATTCAACTACTGCATTTGGCAGCTAGGGAACCTGCACATACTAAAATCTTGTGTTCTGTTTTCCAGATACTTCCAGGGCATTCCGGAGGTAATTTCAGAGACGGAGCAAAGAGGCGGTTGTGCATGTTAAGGCGGATGAAGCAATTTCATTGAGTGCTATATGTAATCGCTGTTGTTGCCTATTTTTCCTGCAACAGTATCGTTGTTCTCAGGCCATAGCCATTCTTTTGTACCCATTACTACATATACTCTTCACTTAAGATTACATATTCTATTGATTTCCTCAGTGTTGTTTTGGAAAGAAATACATCTTTGTCACATTCAGATACTGGAGGTATAGGAACTCAGGAATGTCTCCTTGTATTTGCAGTTGGCTCTGAGAAAGATTCTAATTGTGCATTTTGCTGTACCCCCTGGGTGGTTGGATTTTATTGTATACTCTGAAAACTGTATTTTTCTACATCTACGTATAACAATGAGTTGGATTGGTAACTGTTACTGTGCTTCATTCCATGAACTTTCAGTTAGGCGAAATTATTTGTTAAACAAAAAAATTGCTGCTTGTTTCATGCATGGAGCGGATGAAAAATTACTATCTTTTCTTTTTGAAGCTCAGGTATGCAGAAGTAGCACCAGATTGTGTAAGTTTACAGGAGACTTAAATGAATGATTAAGTCGCTCTAGATAATATATTATATATAGTGAAGGCCATGAGTATTTTCCATATGATTTTTTCAACCTAAAACATTGAAGATCAGTAATCATTGTTGCAATTAAGTTTCGGTTGTATGAATATCCAATAGGTCAGGAAAAATTGAATATCAAACTGTCATAGTCAACAGGACATTTCACTTGGATAGACCTTGAAATATATTTTGTAGCAAAAATCTAAAATAGGTTGATCCACAATTAAATTGGATATAATTAATCTTGGAAAATATATTCTTTTGTTGTTTTTATTGAATAGGAAAAAAAAAAAAGAAAAAAAGAAAAGGCAATGATGTGCTTTCAGTCTCTGCTTGAATGAATTAAATAATAGTGTGCCAGTTGCTTTTTCCACGTGTTTATTTCCTCTTTTTTTTGGCTAATGTATGATCAACAAGGTGGAAGCAACTTGTTTCCATTATTATGACTCCAAATACAAGAAATTTTGAAAGTTGAAGACAGTGACACAAACTGAGTGGACGTGGAGCAATGACCTTCTCACATTTTTTTTTTCCTTTGTCAATTATTCTTGATTTGCAAAACTGGTAGACAAAGAGACAGTAGAGGAAGATGGCAGTATCATTGGCAATTGCATTAAAAAGTCTCTTCGCCGTGTTGGGATGTTTGGCCTCAGCCGTTGTAATCTATACTGTCGTCACTGATGGCCTCCCTTTCCGCTTAGAACTCCTCACCCCGTATTTTTTCTTTTCTCTCTATCTTACTAATTACTACTCTGTTTTGATTTTTTCTTGATTGGATAAATGGTAAAAAAAATGTTTGTAGACTTTGTTGAATTATGGAATCGCATTATCTAAAATCTTAAACTGTTTAGAAAGAAAATACTTTTATTTATGTGAAAATATCTTTTTGATGAATAATGTTTTGAATTCAGGAGTTCTGTCTGCGCTATTACTGTATTAATTTATGTGAGCACCTTCAAGCTGTTAGAAAATGAGGCGATTTTTATTAATTTAATTTACGTCTTAACTGACTTATGTTATAGTAGCATTTCTGTGAGAATGGTCAGGAGAAAAGTATTAGCTAGGCATTAAAGAAAAGGGCAGCCGGTGTATAAAGCATCTTGCATACACACAGGGGGTGTGATGGAGACAACTAGGCATTGAGAATTTGACTTTGAAAAAACAGTTTAGTTCCTTCTGTTTTCTGGAGAATCTGAACTTGGTGGGATGAATTCTGCAGGTGGATGGCAGCAACCTTGATAGATTTCTACATCAACATTTTTGCAATAGGGGTATGACATGATTATTTTTAGTGCTTCTGAATGTTTACTCTGAAGTTCAATTGCTTTTTATTTGGTACAGTGTCACTAGCATTGGACTAAAGAGAACATGTTTGAATTTGCCTATAGACGAATAGTTAAAACTCAACTAGCTTCAAAGCTAGTGCTAATATAACACGATTTTCTAGTAACTAATGTAATGTGGGAATTGGAAGAAATTTAACACCAATAGAGTGAAGGCTTTCGCGTTTTTATCCATAGCCTTAGGCTGAGAATTGATCATGAACTTTAGTATGGGGACTGGGTCAACTTTAGCATCGGGTTTTCACGTTTTTATCAATAGCCTTTAGCTGAAAACTGAAAATCTCTTATACGCTTCATTAAGAGCCTCAGACATTTGTGCCAATACTAGTAAAACTAGCGTCTTAAGGTCTGCATTTTTAATCCATAGCCTTAGGCTGAGATTTGAAGTTCTCTTTTGCACTAATGTATAATGTCATCCTGCAGTTTAAGCAAAACATCGATTAGGAAAATATCTAACCTGTATTTGACTCTCTTGTCTCTTTATTTTTTGTTGGGGTGAATCTTTGAGGTCCTTTACTTTTCAATTGCTTTGACAACAATTTTGTGATTCCAAGATATTGGTCTGAATGCGTCACATATTGCTATGTTTCTCTTCTCTTATCTCCAAAAGATTTGCTCTCATGTTTTGGCATTGTGTTATCATATTAGTCCTGGGTTGCCTACAAGGAATCGAACTGGATTACTGCACTACTTTGGGCGGTCTTGCTGTTCTGTTTAGGAAGGTATGCCTACCTTATTCTCGTATACAAAACAACTTTACCGACGATGAACTTTTAGTTTAGATGATGACTGTCCTTTAAGCTTTCTCTAAGCATCTTTTATAAGACTGAATTCTTGGTTGAAATTTTCACATATATGAACAGTGTGACCAATCAATGAATTTATATGGAACCATGTAGATAACTTTGTTGGTATACACCCAATCAATCAATTGATCAACTGTACCTCGATCCCATGCAACATGAATCCTGTACATATTCTGCTATATTCTGGCCCATTTCATTCCAGTACTAGCATGAAATTTGTCTTGTAAGGCAAAGTTTTAGAAATTCTCTAAATATCTCCCTTATGACCCTAATGTCTGTGTAACTGCAAAAATTGATCCTCGGTCCGCACTAATTGGTATTGTTACATGGATCTCTGCTGCCATTATGTTCTCCTCCATGTGATATAGGCATATTTCATTCCCTTTTAGCACCTTCAATCACCATCATGTTGCACCAAGGGACTGGTGTATTTGGAGGTTGCATAAGGTATTGGCAAACTATTACAGGCACCTTTCTCTCGTTATATCCTCTATGTGTGAGACTGCACATTTATCTTAATATCCTTTGGCATCCACCATTCCATAAGATAAAATTTTCTTAGATTCTATTGGCAATGAAATATCTTCCTTTTCAGTTTGTATTATCCTTTGATGGCATCAGAATGCCACGGTGTTATTGCCCTTAACGGTGTTCAGACAATATTATCCATAAACATTTATCAGTTTGTGACTATATATTCAGGGATGGTGATAACCTTGACTCTAACCTCTTCGCAGCATTACTACATGCGGCTACATTGTCTTGCAGTTCCTGAATCTTTCAACTCAAGAATCTATACAGGATCCAATTTACTTTGTCCTATTACGACGCCAGAAAAAGTAAGTTTCTGTTATTGTATGTTTCTTTCTATTTGTACAAGACCCTGCAGTAAATTATATTATCAGGTCATGTGGTTGTAGGCTGTGTAAAAACCTACTCTTTGCAGAAAAGAACTGTAGTAGAACTTTAACTGATACAAATAAGTGTTACTTGGAGTTTGAAGCTGTCCCATCAATGTTATATCATGAGACACATCTATTTGTGTCTTCTTTCTGAAAATGAGCTTAACTTACAATGATCTGATGAAATTTTGTGATTTAGGACTGAAACAGAACAAAGGAGGAAGTGTTCTCTTTTAACTGCAAGAATTCTATCTCTTGTTTTGGGCTGTCTGATGCTAGGGACACTGATTTACACCATTGTAACTGATGGTTCTCCATTTCGCAGAGATGTTTTCACTCCGTAAGTTCTTTACTTATTCCTACTTTTAATCAGATGCGCATCAACTTTGACTATAGTCTTTCCTAGTAAAATGTAGACTGGAACATATTTTGGAGGATATTAGTTGTGACACGGTTTACTTTGTCAGCACTTAAAATATTTGTTTGTTTTCTTGTTTGAGCTAATAGCTAGATCTCCTTTGTTTTGCTTTCTAAATTGATGCACTTTTAAGGGAAGTGGCATAAACTTCTCTTAACTGGAAGTCTTTGTGCTACTCTGGAGGAAAACACCCTTCTCATTTTTTTCAATATCTTCTATGAGCATCTTATATCCTTAAGAAAGTATAGGTCATTCCAGGAATGAGATTCCTAAATGAGAGAATATCTTTATTACTGCGATTCCGAGGTTGAGATAAGGTTATTGAGAATGATTTGCGCTCTTAAAATGTATAAATTGTTTGTCTGATAATTTTATTGCGTCACTCATTTTGCATGGACAAAGACTGTTGATGATATCTTACCTCATACTATCATTTAATCCTTAATAATACTATAAAGAGCAACTCGGTGCACTAAGCTCCACAAGGGTCTATTGTACGCAGCCTTACTCTTCATTTCTGCAAGAGGCTGTTTCCACGGTATGAACTTAAAATATATAAAAAGAAAACGTTTGACTGGATTGATCTATGTTGAGTTTTCTTAGTTTCGCCGGAAAATATAATACTACCTTCAATGTGACATATGTCAGCTAAGTATCTAAGGAAATAGGAAAAGACGTGCTGTTCTGATGCTAAATTTTAATCAGAATGTTGTATTTGTTATCCTCTTCTTTGCTTTCAAAATTGAACTTATGAAATACTTTTGAAATGAGCTTTTTCTTCCGTTACATGAATTTGCTATGTACAGGGCATTCTTAGGGCCTGGATTCAGGAAAACTAACAGCGTAGAAAGTTGTTCTCTTCTTTGTCCAAAGGGCTGCAATCCATTATTTGCAGATTTGTTTGAAAGTTTCTTCTTGAAAGCAAACTTCATGAGTTTGTGATACGCGTGCATCCCATACATTCGGTCGAATATTAACTTGCTTGACGTAAATCTTTCTTTGACATGCAACCTAAGAATTCAATATCCGTGCAGGTGGCTGTCAGCAACACTAGTTGATTTCTATGTCAATATTGTGGCTCTCTCGGTAAGTTTTTCAATAGCTATCTTTGCTCTTAGTCTCACTGGTGTTTGAAGATTTCTAATCTTATATGGGTTACACTTTTTTACCAGGTCTGGGTTGCATATAAGGAATCAAGTTGGCTAAGTGCAGCTTTCTGGATAATACTATTAATTTGTTTTGGCGGGTATGTTTTTGCTGTTGGATTTATTCTAATATTAATGCATAAATGGTACTATCAGTTTGCAGTTAGCTCCATAGGTATGACATCTTATTCATTGCTCTATATGTGTGAGAGCAAACTATGAAGTCTCCTTCTTATATGGTGGAACGAGGAGTTCACGAATATATGTTTGCATACCTTCATATGATTCTGAATAGAAGGGGTTCAATGATATTTTCGAAATAACTGACAATATCTTGCTTGTCTGACAAGAACTAAATCAAAATTCCAGCCTTTGCCTCTTGCAACAACTGCATAGACTAATATGCAATTTATGCCCACACTTTGTCGCATCAAGCTTTAAGTTTCTAGAGTTTTTCTGAAGCGTGAATATATATTTCCATCAAGAGTAAGAATAGTCCAATCTAGTTTGTGTTTTCTGAGAGATTTCATACTAGTCTCCTAATTGCACTCCGACCTGCATATAATATCTTACAGATAAGACTCGAAATGATTAGATTTTTCATTTGTATTTGTCAGCATGCAAACAACCCCACTTTCCTAATCTCCTCTTGAAATGTCTCTTTCAACTTCATCATATGAATGTAAGGGTGGCTTCATTATTTTCCATTGTGGGAGACAAATATCTTTTTTTTCTTCTTTTGTTTTCAATGGATACGTGTGTTCAGGTCGTGAGCAGGGCGGATTTAGGGGGGCAGAAGGGTGTTCACCCGAACCCCATTCGCTGAATAAATGCAAGGCAAAATCTGTTTTTTACTTCTATGTTTTGAGTCCCCTTGACACAGCCCAAACGCATAGCTTAGCGGTCAAGGAGGTTCAAAACCTTTGTAGGCTCATTTGTTCTATTCCTACTGGCTACAACCCTTTTAACTTTTTCCTTTTTTTTGAAACCCATTGGCGATAATCCTGCCTCCGCCACTGGTCGTGAGCATTCATTAGACCTGACTCCAGATGTTATAGCAATTGCAACAGGTCGTTTTGGACTATTTCTAATTCAGACTTTATGTTGATTTCCTCAGCATCAGCACATGCGCCTACATTGCTCTACAGCTTTTCAGTCTAACATCTCAAGATCCCGTCTACCTTATTCTTTTCAGCAGCCGCAACAGGCAAGTTTGTGCACCATCTGTATAAGCATGTTCCCCTCATCATGACATAAGACTTTTATCTGTGAATCCACTCATGAACAAGCAAATGATATTATTTCTGCAGCGACAACAATAATACTGTAGCAATGCATTTTGAGCAAAAATCCCTCCTTGACATCCTTGTTCTAGTCAAAGTTAAACCATATTTAAAAATTTTCTTATATTAGTGCAATTGATTGAAACAATTTCAAGATTGGTAAACAGAACTAGAAAGTCCAGAATATAGAGCTTTTTCATTTGCTTCTGTTTTTCTAATGCAATAATATGTGCAAAGTTTCAGGCTCTTTCTGCATTAAGGAAAACTATCTTAAACCTGTAGGCAATGAATATATCAATGTGCTTAGTCGGTTAAAATGAGAGATGACCCTTTTTCTTTTATCTTTGAATTTTACAATATTTGTTCAATAAAATATTATTTTGCGCTTCTTAACAATTCTGTACACATTAAAAAGCATTTTTCTTTTTTCCAAATAATTTCTTTTTCCACCATTTTTAGAAACTCACCCTGTGTTGTAGTTGTTCTTACTAGGGCAGAAAACGGGTATGAAGGAATCAACTGAGTATGAAGCTTTATGGCTAATTTGGTTTGATTTGATAGGGGAACTCTTGAGCCATTCTTATTTTTTAACGAATACGTTAACATCATAGATTTGTAATATACATATGTTTGTGTAAAAGAATCAGAATGTTTAATTTTCTGTGATAATTTATTTTACTGTCTTTTGTGGACTTATATTTTGTTATATCCTTAGGCAAAATGTAACCCATACACAACAGTGTCAAATAGGTTCAGTCGCCACTAAAATTCGAATGAGATAATAACTCAGGGCAACCTACGACTCATGTAATTCAGAGCGGATACATTAGCAATGCTCTTATGTAATTTATCTATCAACTCATTATAGCAAAGGAAATGTAGTTTATGAAATTGATATTGTCTTAGCAATAATTATGGTGTAAACAATTACTATAATTCAAGCTCATGCTGCATAAGCATAGAGTTTAATAGTTCGGGTTTTTATTAAAATTTCTCTCGAGCAAGCACAAAACTTAGTGGGAATGGGAGCGATATTTTCAATCATATAAAGTGCTACATTTCAAACACATCATAACAAGATAACAATGTATACGGTTATGATGTGTAACGCACAAAACTGATGTGTATACGGTTTTCAATCATATAAAGTGCAACGCACATTCATATATACAGTGGAAGATCAACTTAGTTTATTATATATACGGTGCCACTAACATACGTAAGAAACAATAAACTTGACAACAAACATGTATAGTAGAAGGCCATTTGGTATTAAAGTATTTAAGTATTCTTCTTAGTAGTAATTATTGGTATCGTTTTCTGCTGAGTCAAAAACAGGAAAACATTTTGTTTTTACTATAAAATTTTTCAATCAATATTTTATTTAGTTGATCAACATATTCATTTTTGCTAGCTAAGATATCTTTTTAATTCTATGATGCGATTTGCACAAATTGCGTTTTAATCTAATGATAGATATTTCACTGATTAATGCAATACTATTATCATTGGGATTGATAACTAAGTGTTCAGAAAGAACCAAATCATCTTTTATTGGATGCTCTTATTCATTTCCGAAGCGAAGCAAGAAGACACTGAATATTGGATCTGTCCTTATACTAAATAATCTAAACTAAAATAATCGGAATTGTCAGTTGAATCTTTTTCATTCGAGGCCAGAAGTATAACTGTGGCAAGCTAGCTTTTACCGTCTCTGCTTTTGCCGATTTTGGAACTACTGGTAGTACTTGACAAAAATTACCTCCCAGACCATTAATTTTTTACCAAACGGTTCATTAATATCAAATATATCTCTAGAGTACTTAGCCATAAGTGCTTCATCCCTTACTATTAATTTTGCTTTCTTTATAAATTTAGCATCATTGCTCTGCTTTGATATATTTGCGATGTTATTTAAGTTGTTTGAAGATGTATATAAAATCTAAAGTCGGTGGCCTCACAATAAAATTGTTATTGGTGCACCACTTGTTATTACTGCTAACAATGACATACCTCTTGATATGATATTTGCAAGTAATGCATGGCATAGAAATATTATTTCGATTCCGTCGGAGGAATCTACAAAGAATAATCCCGTTATAGCAGAGTCGGCTCTTTATAATATAGTCTTGAAAGCTTGTTCTTGTTTTAGATTTAGTTTTGATTGTGCTTCCTCAGACATTTGTTTAGCATTTTTATTCTTAATAATATATTAACCTTTTTACTTTTATTCTAACGCTCCTTTTATGGAATAAATTTATGTACCCTAAGATTTTTTTAACTTGAATAAGAATTTTACTCATATGATGAATTTAAAAAATAATTGAATTGGATTCCCTTGCTAAATAATTAATTAAAATATTTGATTATTTGATTTTAACATAAAAATAACTTATTCTATGTTGATTTTGATCTTAATATTAGTTCATCTCTTATTTTTAATATTTAATCTTAATTATAATTTTATCCACCATAATTTTTATTTTCAAGAGTAAAAGATTAATATGACATTTCACTTTTAGATCTTTATGTTTGTAGAATCATTAGTGATATTGACTCTTACCAACCTTTTTTTCTCTTTCTCGCACTTATAATATTTTCTTAGTTGTTGTTTAATAATTGATTATTTCACTGTATATGCACACATACTTATGAATCGTGAAAAATAACGCAATGCAAGTTAATATTACATTTTATTACATCAATTATTCAGTAATTAATATAATATTTTTCTTTGTAGATCTATTGCATACAATGTATGTGAATTAAGTTTTTCTGATAGTTTAAGTTGTTATGGCTAAAGAATACGAAAAAAAAGAAGTTAAAGAAAAAAGAGAAAACAAATGATTTTTTAAATTGTTTGCTGGTATGATACAGAAGAAGTTGGGAAGAAGAAAATAAAATATTCAGAGTTATAATTTCTTTTCAAGGATGATGAATATTAAAAAGAACCAAGAAGTATAACCCACTTCAATCTGAGATCATAAGATCATTCACAACAATATATCCTGTCAAACCAGTAAACAAAGTCATTATTAACACGACGTCATTTTAATAACATGAATTGATCAGCAGACTATCAAAAGGAAATATCCATAACAAGAAACAGAGAAGAGGACTGAAGAGAAAATAAATTGTATACGGTAAAAATTGAGGATACTCGATTCTACAGGTTCGAAGGTATGTCTTGAGTATAAGCCGGTAACGAAGCAAGTTTGGGCTCAGAGAATATGAAGACTAAGGGATCGAGATCAGGCTAAATCGACACCGCAGTAACAGAATCACGATATATCCGCGATCGACCACCAATCTCGGCGAAAATCTCAGAACCGATGAAATCATTTACGGTTAATGGTATCAATCATGTATTTTACTTCCGAAATTAGAATCATACCTTATTTAGGATTCCTCTACTATATAAAGAGGAATCCTGTTCATCATCATACGTATTTACCGCTTACGCCATTACTGAGAAATACAAAACACTCTGTTCTTTTATTCGATCTTAACTCTTTACAGTTCTTGTTGTTCATATTTCTATTGCTGCTCTTACTGTTCTTGGCACTTGATCTCGAGTCTAATCCAGATGGGGGTCGATAACTTGCAATTACACGGGTTTGATCCATTTAAATAGTTTAATTCCTTTATCTATTTAGCTATTTATCAATTGACATTGAAT
The DNA here is from genome assembly GCA_005239525.1 of Nicotiana knightiana. NCBI lineage: Eukaryota > Viridiplantae > Streptophyta > Magnoliopsida > Solanales > Solanaceae > Nicotiana > Nicotiana knightiana. Next base: position 11,776 of record ML411138.1, on the reverse strand, counting down.
TAGATTACATATCCTTATAACCACATTAAAAGTTTAATTGTTACTCGTATTTTAAGGTAAATAATTTGGCGCCCACCGTGGGGCTAAGGATAATAGTGATTGTTCAGTGTTAATTCTGGTATAACACACTATTTTACGCTTGTTTCTTGTCAATAATTTTTTTTCAGGATAAATCATGTAAAACTCACAACACAGCTACACATGGCGACAACGGCCTTGGACTCCACGAGGAGAATGAGAATGTTATCGCTCCGGGAATCGAGGTTCCACAGGCTGACCTCAGAGGATCACCGCCTGCCAACCTGGTCGATGACTGTTCACATATTGCTTGGAATGCAAATTTAGGCGGGGACCCCGATGAAAGCGTATGCAGAGAGGGTCAAATTGACGGTCGAGGTACTCAGGGAAGAGGAGACGAAGGTGTTAGTCTCCAAGTTATTTTTGAAATGCTGCAAGCCCAACAGAACACCATTGCCCAGTTGCAAAATCAGCACGTGGCTCCGAATAGGGTCGAACAAGAGGCTACTCGCCGTACCGAGTCAGTGCCTGAAAGATCAGGCGATAATACTTCGATAACTGACCCTGCTATAATGAGAATGCTTGAGGAGCTTACTAAGATGATATAATCAGGATAAAAGAAAATCGAGGCCAACGACAAGAAGGTGGAAACCTATAACTCTCGAGTTGATCATATTCCGGGGGCACCACCGATCCTAAAGGGAATGGACTCCAAAAAGTTAACCATTCCCTCCAAGTGCGGCTCCGACGCCCATACCAAAGACGTTCAGGATGCCCGATATACTAACATACAACGGGACCTCGGACCCCAACGAGCACGTTACCTCTTATACGTGTGCTATCAAAGGAAATGACTTGAAGACGATGGAATCGAGTCAGTATTGCTAAAGAAATCGGGGAGATCCTGTCGAAGGGAGCTATGATTTGGTATCACAACTTACCACCGAACTCTATCGATTCGTTCGCCATGTTGGCAGATTCATTTGTAGAGGCGCACACTGGAGTTATAAAGGTTGCAACGAGAAAATCAGACCTCTTCAAGGTGAAGCGGAGGGATAACGAGATACTAAGAGAGTTCTTATCTCGATTCCAAATGGAACGTATGGAGTTGCCACCGGTTACTGACGATTGGGCTGTTCAGTCTTTCACCCAGGGATTAAATGAGCGGAGTTTGATTGCATCACGCCAACTGAAACAGAATTTGATAGAGTACCCGGCTGTGACTTGGGGCAGATTTTCACAACCGATATCAATCAAAAATTAGAGTCGAGGACGAGCAACTGGGATCCCCCTCAGGTTCAGTGCAACCTAATCGATCAACATGTAAAAACCAGAGAGATGTTGATATAGAATCGAAGTCAAACAAAGATCAATATCAGCCATATGCTTCAGATAGAAGGAATAACCATCCGGGCCGTAATTCTGCCCGGAACGATCGAAGGGGTGACCGAGGACAAAATTCTCGGGGGCTTATGAGCAAAACTAGATTCGACAAATATGCAGATCCCACAGAAGTACCCCGATTATTGGAGTACAATTTCAGTGTCGATGCCTCGGGTATCGTATCGTCCATCGGAAGGATTAAAGACACTAGGTGGCCAAGACCTATATAAACCGATCCCTCTTAAAGGAATCCAAACCTGATGTGTAAGTACCATGACACACATGGCCATATGACCGAAGACTGCAGACAATTGAGAGAGGAAGTAGCTCGACTATTCAATGAAGGTCACCTCCGAGAATTCCTCAGCGATAGAGCCAAAAATCAGTTAAGGGAAAGAGACGCCAACAGAAAGAACGAGCAAGAAGAACCTCAGCATGTTATCCACATGATCGTTGGCGGGGTCGACGTCCCACAAGAACAAACGCACCAAAGTATCGATCACAAGGGAGAAACGGACTCGAGATTATGTGCCCGAAGACACTCTCTCGTTCAACGACGAAGAAGCAGAAGGCATCTCACAGCCGCACAATGACGCCCTGGTAATTTCTATTTTGCTAAATAAAATTCAGGTTAAACGTGTTCTCGTGGATCCAGGCAGCTCAGCAAACATAATCAGATCGAGGGTCGTAGAGCAGCTCGACCTGCTAGACCAGATTGTACCTGCATCACGAGTCCTAAACGACTTAAACATGGCTAGTGAAACAACAAAGCGAGAAATAATCCTGCTAGTGAACATGGTCGGGACCATCCAAGACAATAAATTTCATGTCATCGAAGGCGAAATGAGGTACAATGCACTACTCGGAAGGTCATGGATCCATAACATGAGGGCAGTACCATCGACCCTTCACCAAATGATGAAGTTCCCAACATCGGATGGTGTGAAAATAGTTTATGGGGAACAAAACGCTGCAAAAGAGATGTTTGCAATCAATGAGGTGACGCCGATACCAGCACCTTTGACTTCAGAAAAGTCGAGCACTAAAGATAAGCAAACGGCCAAATAGCAACCATCACCCTATGCCTCGACCAAATCAGATAAACATGTAATCGAAGAATATGAAGAGGATTTTCTCATTCCTCGAACTTTTGTCATTCCCGAAGAATCAGATGCAACCAAATCAACGGTCGAAGAGCTGGAACAGGTGATACTCATCGAGTATCTACCTGAACGTAAGGTATACCTGGGAACGGGGTTAACCCCCGAACTCAAGAAAAAACTCATTCAATTTCTTATTGATAACATGGATTTCTTTGCATGGTCCTATTTAGACATGACAGGAATCCCACCCGAGATCACAACTCATCGGTTAAGCCTGGATCCCAAGTTCAGACCGATAAAGCAAAAAAGAAGGCCTTAGTCCGAGGTGAAGCATGCCTTCATAAAGGAAGAGGTAACTAAAATTCTTAAAATGGGGTCCATTCGGGAAGTCAAATATCCCGAGTGGTTAGCTAATGTGGTCGTAGTACCCAAAAGGGGGAACAAACTTAGGATGTGTGTAGGTTATAAGGACCTTAATAAAGCGTGTCCGAAAGACTCTTTTCCTTTGCCTAACATCGATCGAATGATCGATGCTACATCTGGCCATGAGATACTTACCTTTCTCGACGCCTATTCTGGGTATAACCAAATCCAGATGGACCCAGAAGACCAGGAAAAAAATTCTTTTATCACTAAGTATGGAACTTACTGCTATAATGTAATGCCTTTCGGGCTAAAAAATATGGGGACTACATATCAATTCCTAGTTAACAAGATGTTCGAAAAATAGATAGGAAAATCAATAGAGGTTTACATTGACCACATGTTAGTTAAGTCCCTTCGCACGGAGGACCATTTGACTCATTTGCAGGAGACATTCAAAATCTTGAGGAAATACAACACATAAGCTTAATCCCGAAAAGTGTGCCTTAGGGGTCGGCTCACGTAAATTCATCGGCTTCATGGTGTCAAATCAGGGGATCAAGATTAATACCGATAAGATCAAGTCCATCGAGGAAATCACCGTCGTGGACAGTGTAAAAGCTGTGCAGAGGCAAACCGGGCGGATAGCCTCCCTAGGCCGGTTCATATCGAGGTCGTCAGATTGGAGCCACAGGTTCTTTTCCTAACTTAAAAAAAAAAAAAAATTTTACATGGACTCCGGAATGTCAACAAGCATTGGAGGAATTGAAACGGTACCTATCGAGCCACCTTTGCTCCACACCCTAAAGGCAGATGAGAAGCTCTACCTATACTTGGCGGTGTCCGAGATAGCGGTAAGTGGAGTATTAGTTCGAGAAAAACAAGGTACGGAGTTTCCAGTTTATTACGTGAGTTGAACCTTAGGAGATGCTGAAACCAGGTATCCACACCTAGAAAAATTGGCACTTGTATTAATAAGCGTATGTAGAAAACTAAAGCCACATTTTCAGTGTTATCCTATATGTGTTATTACCACATATCCCCTTCGAAATATATTGCATAAGCCCGAGTTATCGGGCCGATTGGATAAATGGGCCGTCGAACTCGGCGGGTACGATATTGAATATTAACCCGAACTGCCATCAAGTCTCAAATATTAGCAGACTTCGTGGAAGACTTTTCGCCAACCCTCATACCCGAATTGGAAAAGGAACTTATGCTAAAATCGGGTACCTCATCGGGGGTATGGACCCTCTTCACGGACGGAGCCTCGAACGTGAAAGGGTCCGGGCTTGGTATTGTTTTGAAACCGCCTGCAGGCAATGTTATTAGACAATCGATTAAAACTGCCAAATTGACTAACAACGAGGCCGAGTATGAGGCTATAATTGTAGGTCTCGAACTAGCTAAAATCTTGGGAGTGAAAGTCATCGAAGCTAAATGTGACTCCCTACTGGTAGTTAACCAGGTAAACGGAACCTTAGAAGTTTGAGAGGACAGGATGCAGAGGTACTTATACAAGTTGCAGGTCACCTTACACCGCTTCAAAGAATGGACCATGCAGCATTTACCCCGAGAACAAAATACCGAGGCCGATGCACTTGCCAACTTGCGATCGTCGATCGACGAAGACGAAATCAGCTCGGGGACTGTCGTCCAACTCTCGAGGTCTGTAATCGAGGAAGGGCATGCCGAAATAAATTCTACAAGCTTAACCTGGGATTGGAGGAACAAATACATCGAATATTTGAAGAACGGGAAGCTGCCGTCGGATCCTAAGGAATTGAGGACCTTACGAACTAAAGCCGCTCGGTTCATATTAGACGAAGACGGAACGTTATACAAAAGGACATTCGATGGTTCATTGGCAGTACGCTTGGGGCCGGGAGATACTGACTATGTTTTGCGAGAAATCTACGAAGGAACTTGTAGAAACCATTCTGGTGCCGAGTCACTAGTTCGAAAGGTCATCAGGGCAGCATACTATTGGGATAGCATGGATAAAGACTCTAAGGAGTTCGTTCGAAGATGCGACAAATGTCAAAGGTATGCACCAATGATTCACCAGCCCGGTGAACAACTTCACTTGGTCCTGTCCCCATGGCCATGAAATGGGGAATGGACATCGTCGGTCCTCTGCCATCGGCCCCAGATAAAGCTAAATTCATATATTTATGACTGACTATTTCTCTAAATAGGTTGAAGAAAAAGCCTTCGAGAAAGTCAAAGAAAAATAAGTGAGCGGCTTCATATGGGATCACATTGCATGTCGATTCAGGATAACTGCGGAGATAGTGTGTGATAATGGCAAACAATTCATCGGCAGTAAATAACAAAATTCTCGAAGGTCACAAAATAAAGAGGATACTATCGACGACATATCGCCCTAGTGGAAACGGACATGCCGAATAAACAAATAAAACTATCATCCAAAACTTGAACAAAAGGCTAAATGAAGCCAAAGGGAAGTGGAGAGAAAAATTGCCCGAGGTTCTATGGGCATATCGGACGACAAAGAAGTCCAACACCAGAGCAACTCCGTTTTCTTTGGTCTATGGCTCCAAAGCATTAAACTTGTCGAAGTCGAAGATCCTAGCGCCAAGTTTCAACATGCAACGGAAGAATCAAACCACGAGGCAATTAATACCAGCCTCGAATTGTTAGATGAAAGACGAGAAGCGACACTCGTTTGAATGACCGTGCAAAAGTAACAAATTGAGAGGTATTACAACAAAAGAACCAATCTTCGACACTTCAAAGTCGGGGACTTGGTCTTAAGGAAAATCACCATAAATACTCGAGATCCTAATGAAGGGAAACTCGATCCTAACTGGGAAGGACCCTATGAAATCCTTAACATAGTCGGGAAAGGATCGTACAAGCTTGGAACAATGGACGGCGAGCCAATGTCGAATAATTGGAACATATCACTCCTCAAGCGATATTATTGCTAAGGTATGGATTTCTCCTTTTTCATTTACTTAAATATTCGAAACTAACTTGTTGCAGGTATTCGGTCAAAGAAATTGAGACCTCAAGTTTTAAAGTACGCGTTGCACTCTTTTTCTCTTAGACCGGGTTTTCTCCCAAATGGGTTTTTCCAGAAAGGTTTTTAATGAGGCAACAACTATGTGATATCTGGGGATAATTCAACAGTATCTAAGGCTTCTTTGTAATCAACCTCGAATACTAGGGGTCATCACCCTCGGATGTTATGTAAATGGGTCTTGATAGGAAGAATTTTGTAATGGGACAAACTATCGAATGAACCGTGTCCATACAGATTAGCCGAGTCCCGACAACAAAACATGTACGCATGTATGAATAATACAAAGAAGCACTCTCTTTTTTCTCAAACATCTCATGTTTGAAGTAGAATTTCTAGTATACGAGTCATGTGCTTATGATCTATTGTGCAAAACTAACACTTGCGAAAAATGGCCCAAGGGCCAAGTGCAAGCATACCTCGAACACTCGGGGACTACCTACTCGAGCTATCTAAGTTCGAAATCATAAGGCCTCAAAGAGGCATCCCCCGATATATAGGCCCAGGCCATCACACTCGGGGACTAACATTTCGAACAAGTTCCAAATGTTATCGGGAAACAAGTCCAAGAGACGTACCCGAAGGCTACGGCCATAATAAAGACTACAGTCATATAAAAGGGCTATGGCCGAAATAATACAGCTTAGAGACGTTCGACTTCCGCCATAAACTAAAGACCTTCAAACACTTTGAAAAGTCGGTTAAATAAGGCTACCCTCGGCAAAGAAAACAAAAAGGGCTTCGATAAAATCAGCCCTCAAAAAATTTAAAGGCTTCGATAATATCAGCCTTCGAAAAAGCCTCAAGAGGTATTAAATTATCTTAACACAAACGAGTTAAGAAAAAATTGGGTTTCGATCGTTGAACCCTTGAAAAACCTAACGGGTAGAAAAACACATGCTAAGGCATAAAAAAAAAATTCACAAAGCCTTTTAGCCGAAAAGAGGGAAAAATTATAGCCGTTTTTAGAGGCCGAATTAGCCCAACTTAAAGAACCTAAAGAACGACCTAAAAGAGCCTAAGGGCCGATTTAAAGAGCCTACGGGCCAATATAAAAGAGCCTAAGGGCCGATCTAATAAGCCTAAAGGCCGATACGATTAGAGCTCGAGACCTCGCTCTCACTCAATTCGAACCCAAGGGTTCGGTTATTACGAGCTTAAACAAACGATTAACTACAACTCGAATATTCGTTTGAATGGTATAACGGTGAGCTTGAAAGCTTAACAATCATTGATAAAATATTAAGGGTCTCCCCTATTCTATAAAACTATCCGAGCTTGGTTATCTAAGATAGCTCATCTGCCAGTTCGAAACGAGCACTACAAGAAAACTGTCTTTTAGCGGTGACAAAAGTCGCTACAAATTATCAATATGTCGCCCCTAAAGGTGTATAGTAGCGACATTGGGGTCGCTGCATGTAAGTCCAGTACTAAACATTATTTGTAACGACTACATAAGGTCGCCACTAAATGTCTACTTTTGGTGGCGACATTTGTCGCTACAAAATGTATGCCCAATTGCCACAAAAAATAATGCCACGAAACAGATTCAGTCTTAAGTTGCCAATGATGAGTGACTTTTAGTAGCGACAATTGTCGCCGAAAAAAGAAATAACTATCAGTGGCTGCTTTTTAATCGCTACAATATAGGTTCTTTTACTAGCAACTAATGTCACCACAAAAACAATTAGCTATTACAGCAACTTTCATATCGCAACTGTAGAGTTACTTTTAGTAACAATTTGTGTCGCCACAAAAAACACTAAATCATCAGTGGAGACTATGAGTTCGCTGCTAGAGAATGACATTTAGTGGCAATAATAATTGCCACACAAACTATTAAACAATCAGTGGCAACTTCAATATTACATAATAAGATTTTTTCACAACTGAAACCTAATCAATTCAGCAATTGTAATGACCAAAATTATATATAGAAACGCATCCAATAGTATTTTACAAAAACCAAAAGAATTTCTTAAGTCGGATATTAAATACTCCATTACTAAAATGCGAATTACATATGTAGTGCATAATACTTCATTGTAATTGTATTACATATATACATCCCAAAAGAGCAAAATACTAAGTGCCTTGAAGCCCTCCTTGGTTGTCTCCATGTTCAAGAACCTCCTCCCTGTTATTATACAAAAAAAAGACACAAGATCACTTTACAACCCAAAAAAATAGCAACCACACTAATTACAAAACAACAAAACAGCAAAAATAGCAACCAAACTAATTACAAAATAGCAACCAGTACTAATTACAAAACAACAAAAACCAACGATAGAAAATAGAATTCCAACACAATAAAGCTACAGTACAGTTTCAACAATTTGAGTTAAAAAACGAAGTAGGATAGAGAATTCAATTTCACGCAAACAAACACGAGTAAGAATGATCAGTGAATACAAGCATGCTTCTACAAGAACAAACATGTGTATTGTGTAATGTATTCATGACAAAGTGGCATTCTTTCCACTTCAACACCCTTTCTAAACTCCCTCCCCCTATCAGAGGTCAGGTTCTGCTAGACTAAAGAGACACTCCTTCCTTCAGGCACAAAAAAACCACCAATATTCACATACCACAAACAGAGAACCTCTTCCTACCCGCCCACAATGATCAGAAGGAAAAACACAGCACTGTTTAGCCAAGCCCCTAACAGGTCAACCAACACTATATCCAACACCATGTTTCTTTCACCAACACATACCCTCATAAACATCACTGATCTCACACCCCATCACACACACACTCACAGCTTCTCATTCAATCTCCACTGGAGACACCAGTCCACTACTCCTAGCCATCATAAGAACCTAGGAGTAAGATCACACTTTGTATCATATAACAACCTTCACTCAGCCCAAATCAGTACACATAAGAACCTGATAGCAAATGGATAGTTTTAAATAGTGTTCACTATTTGAAATCTATTTGAAACCTGGGCACATAGATAGGTTCACTAGCACAATATACCAACAAAACTCAATACACGACCTGTATTTAAGCTAACATGATAGACATCTACAAATCAGGTACAAAGGTCATTAATGCAAACACGGTAGAGGTAAACTCAGGTACAAAGGTCATTAATGTAGTAGCTGGAGTCTCATAAAAAAGGCTCAAATAGTCATGAGAGGGTGAATATTAAAATCACTATAGGGGTAAATATTAACAAGGTTCGTTACATGATTTATTTACTTATCAAATCATCACAAAGGACACACATGATCATTCTGTCACCACTACCTTCTGGAGCGCAGCAAATTAGAGTCAAATAGATTAAATATGAAGGTAGGAACTAAACAAAATCTGCAGAACTTCATGGGTATCAAAATAGTACAATGTAAGAAATGTTAACAGTATTTAAAGAAGTTCAGAAGCCTGATTTTATTCCAACATTTTGGTTAGCATAAATATTGCACACAACATCATCTTCATAAGATATAGTTCAATTAATCAGGAATCCCAGTAAGGTCTTAAAGTCTAACAATAGTATAGCTACATGGATTGCTAAGAGTGCAGAACAATCAGGATATCAGCAACAAACCCATTTAACTAAAGCTATTAAAGGAGACAGGTAAAATATAATATGAAGCTGCGGAATCCACTTATAATAACAAAATAATGCCACAAGTAGGAGGGTCAAGCAATCTAGAACAGTAATAATCCACTAGTCTAGTGTTATTTGTACTCTAATATACACTAACAGAGGACACTGAAGCTCATTACACAATGTTGTTTTTCAAGAATCACAACACGAAAGAACATATTGAGCATGGCATGGATCAATAATAGTATAAAAACACATTGAACATATTGAACAGTAATAGTCACAACATGGAACATATTGAACATATTGTTTTTCAAGCTCATTACCTGTTGCATTCTGGTCATGAGAGCATCCAGTTGTTCTTGGATTGTCTTGGCTACTTCTAAACTGACCCTCTTCTCTACTTCCACATTCACATGTTTAATCTTCTCATCCAATTGTCTTTGCAACTCTTGCTCCATGTTCCTTTTCAACTCCACAACCATTTGTTCACGTTCTTCTTGTAGCTTTTGATCCATCAGCTTGCATCTCTTGATGCACGGTTTCTATTGCAGAAGACACACTAGCCTCTATGTTAGCCGCTTTGTTGTGATTACTTTTTGGAGGCTTCTTTCCATACCCTTTACCACGAACATAACCTGTCCTTTCACCAAGAACAGAGGATAAAATCTCATCTCTAGTCATGGGCTGCTCGATCTCTTCAGATTGTTGCTGAGACATAAGTGCCCGGATCTGGGACTGGAAGTACGCATAGCTATTTAAACCAAAGCTAATAAAAAGGAATAAACGATAGTAAGGTATTGATTTAAGAATATTACATGAATCTGTTGGGATTGTGGATCCACCCACACTATTTCTCCTCTATCATTTTTACGTGTATGTTGGATCTCCCAAACTCTATCTACCGGTTCCTTCTCTCCGGTAACAGGATTTTTCTAAAATATAGTTCGATAAGGAAATAATACAGAATCAAATAAATGATTATATAAATAATAAAGATTTTTAATTAATAACATATAAATAAATATATCTCACCGTCGATTCCTCTACTTCTGCAAAAGACCTCGTACTACAAGCATGCCTAGTTATCTGCTTTTCCCTATTCTTTTTATTTCTCTCGCTTACAGCCTGCATTAAGTCAATGATTAAGAAGCCATTATTCAAAGGGCAGTGAATCAAATATTGTTATTAAGTTACCTTAAATTCCGGACTTCCAAAATACACTACTAAGTATTTTCAATCCTCTAGCTCAACATCTTCAGGTCGACGAGACAATATGTTTCCTTCATCAACATGGCGAGAGTAGAGAATGCTCAGTCGAGCTTTCCAAGCTCTATAAAGTCGTCGCATAGTATCGATAGCAAAGGCTTAAAACTTATGCTCTTGCACGCCGCCAAGAACTTCAAATTTATCCTAAACATACATGTACCATTATAATTGATATTCTAACCACAAAAATAAATGAAGCAACATGAATTTGATACGATATTAAAAATAATTTTACCTTGACCTTCAACCACATTGCTTCTCCATGTTTTGAAACAATCTTTTGCCAATTCCCATCACGGAACGAGATAGTGCTCCTCATGATTAAACCACAATAATTAACAATATCTCTATCCCCAGGACCTACTGCTCCATCAATATCATCTGGAATTATAATTGTAATTTTTCCACCATACTTAGTTTTTATATCTACAGTTTTCGATTTATATTTCCCTCTCCCATTACCAAGCTCAAATGTTTCACCAAACAAAGCAAAAACTGAAAAAGATCAGACATGCAGATACAACACATGCAACAAAGAAGCTGGAATCAAAATGAAGAAATTTGAATAAAAAACCAGAAGCGAAATAAAATCTGAGAATACAAATGTAAAATCACTGAAATAATGATAATACCTAACCGCATGTTGAAGATTTTACCTTACAGAATAAAGAATCCTCATAAAAAAACCCCAAACTTAAATTTATATAAAAATTAATATGGGTTCCAGTTAAACAAATGCACAAAACTTAAAAAAGTCACTGAGATTAGGGAAAACTCAACAACTATATGATGGAAATCGGATGGAAAAAATTAGGGATTTGACCACAAACCTGATAATTGATGAGTTTCTTATCTTTGATTTGAGAGATTTGGAGCAGATAATCCCTAATTTTAGGGGAAAATTAGGTTGTTACCATGAGGGATTATAGAGAGGGAGAGGAGACTTTTGAGATAGAGAGAGAGAAAACCGACTGAAAATAAAAAAGAAGAAATGGCGTGGGGTAGCCACAATTTAAGGTGGTGTTTATTTTA
>ML411135.1:28650-48424 GCA_005239525.1 Nicotiana knightiana | reverse complement strand
CAGATTTATATTTGCAACGCCCGTTTAGTCTTTATAGAAGACATAGTTGAGCGTGATCATGTTATTCATAGGTCAGTTTGGACTAAAATTATTTGGGCTACGAAAAATTAATGGGTTTAGTTGAGATTTGGATTGTGCCCAAGCTTAGGCGCGTATATTAAAGTAGCTCATGCCCAATCCAGTAAAACCTAACTAGGTTGAGAAGGTCAAATGAGTTTGGGTCACTTTTGCCACCCCTAATATAGGCTTAGTTGATCAACCCACATTGATAGAAGGAATGGCACAAGTATTCCTTTTTCAATTTTTGGAGCTAATTTTGTACAGGAAATTACGCTCAATGACCTTAAATATTGATGATCTTGATTTTTTAACCCCTCTTATCCCATGGGAAAAATTTTAAGAACAAAAGTCGAAAGTATTATTCATGGGGCACTCGAGGAGTAACCCTTATTAAATTTGAAGTTCTGTCTATGGGACAAACAATGTCAAAAACTCAAGAGTGGAACCAAAGCGTCCTATTTGTGCAAATCATATATGGTTCTTGATCCAATCTTTTTCATCGCAGATGTTAAAAACATAATTAAGTAAATAAAAATATTCTCTCCCTGACAGCTTAACATTTTAGATGAGATGATCATACATTTCAACATGATAATAGATAAGGTAGAGGTCTGTTCGAGTTGCATCACCAGCCATTATAAAAATAAGGTTTCACGTGCTTAACTTATCAAAACAAAAGAATCAAACATATATGTGTGAAGCATATTACATACATAATTAAGTAAACAAAAGTGTACTGTGTCTAACATCTTACATTTCACATTTCAAGAGTAGATGAGGTGGGGCTCACATGATTTAATGGTGAAAAGGAGAGTCCATCATAATCCTGAACCATATAATTTAGTAATAATATTTTTAAAGAAATTTTGCCTTGTCTGAACCATGTTAATAGCATGGTAGTAATAGCATTTTTCTTTGTTCTATGTATAAATCTGCAAATTAGTACTCCCTCCGGTTCATAATAAGTGATTAATTTATTTTTTTATTTTGATCCAAAATAAGTGTTCATTTATATAATAAAGAAAGAATTCAATTTATTTTTACAAAATTACCCTAATGTACGTATCCCTAAAAAGTTTTCTTACTCCTCACATTAAATATTTAATTAAGGGTCGTTTAATCATACTAGGATTTTTATATAGAATTTAGTATTTTCTTAATGGGCGTACCAAAAATAAATTGGTCATTTAGTATGGACCGGAGAGAGTATTAGAAATATCCCGATAAATAAAACAACTAGAATGAAGCCCTAATACTGTTACTTTTTATTGTTTAATTGCCTCTGATGGTGCTTGGACAGACAAGTAGCACAGCAAAAGGAAAAATGCCCAAAACTAAACCAACAGTAAGTTCCGTCTGCTAAATTACATAGAGTTTTAAGTAATATATACTGTTACCATAAAGAAAATTTTTTACCATCAGGTCATATTTAACTTTATAGCAGAAAATCCGTTTTATTTTCAAGATTATAAATCTCAAGTTTTAAGACCTTTAGTCTGATGACGTGATGATGTAAAAAAAAAAATTATACTAATGATGTATATAACTTGTAGCCTGTTTGGCCAAGTTTTTTTTTGAGCCAAAAGCACTATTGGCCAAAAATTGAGGTGTTTGACCAAGCTTTTGGAAGGAAAAAAAATACTTTGAGGAGAAGCAGAAACAGTTTTGAGAAAAATACACTTAGAAGCAGTTTTCAAAAGCTTAATCAAACGCTAATTACTGCTCCTAATTTCATCACCGGAAGATAGCCCCAATACAGATGGAATTCACCTTCAGACCTCCCAAAATGTTTTTATCCATAGCAGTGATCTTGCTTGTGGTAATATTTTAGTCTAATATCAATATGTGATATAGCATGTTCTAATAATTATGGTTACTTTTTTATGCATGATTGTTTTTTTCTTTTATAAACACAAAATGAAGAAAACAACAACAACAATAACAAGAATATAAGAGTTTAAGTTCAACGTATTGACGGTCAGAGGCGGATTCGGAATTTTTACACGACGGGACACATTATTCTGCTCAACCAGTTGTTCAGAGTGTCAATTGCTTTAAATTAACCATTTTCAAGGTATTTACGTGTATATATACAGAATTTCGGTCGAAATTTATGGAGTCCGGTAACCTCTCACCCATACACATGGGTCCGACTCTGTTGATGGTGACAATAATATCTACATAATGATCATGCCATGATTTATAGAGTAGTTATATGTAAATTTTTATGATCGACGTAAATTGTTCATTATCTTATTAAAAAAGTAACTAATATGCTATAGTAAGTTAAACTTTATTGATCATGTAAGAACTTTTTATAATACCTGTCTATAATTTACCTTCGTAATATAAAGCGATACACGCGCCGAAATCGAAGGAAAACAAAAGGAATTACGTTATATACATGGTTTTTATATTACTCCCTACATGTTTTTTTTATATTACTTTCCCTATTTAAATTTATTTGAACCTTTTCGGAGTACGAAAATTAAATTGACTAAATATTTTTTGTAAATTCGGATATAGATTTTTTAAGCTTTTTGAAATAAAATTTATATATTTAAAAACTACATAATAAGTACTATAAGTCACAATAGTCAATAATTTAAAATATTTAAATACTATTTGCGAAAAATATGATCAAACAAACCTCGTTTGATTCCCCAAATATTAAAAAAAATCATCTTTTCGAAATAAGGGAAAATATATAAGTATAATTTAACTTGTTATAGCAGGTTAAATATAATGCTACTATTTTTATCATGTCATTGCGTACCAAGTAATGCATATCATATAATAGATATTTACCTGTAAGCTGTATAAAAGATCATTGAGAAAATTAATTCTCGACATACAAGAATATGTGAATTTCGACTAAAAACTATACACATTTTGCAGGAGATGACTGCATCTCTATACAAACTGGAACTTCAGCTGTGTTGGTTCATGATGTGAAGTGTGGACCTGGACATGGATTTAGCATAGGAGGGCTGGGGAAAAGACAACACCAAAGCCTGTGTCTCCAACATAACAGTTCGTGATTCCACACTACACAATACTATGACTGGTTTACGAATATTAAAACATGGCAGGTATATAAATTAAACACCAAAAGTTAAAGAGTTTAACTTCTATTTACTAAATGAACTACACTCTTAGGCAGAGGCGGACCCATACGTATGGGTTAGGGGTCACCGGACCCCGTAAACTTCGGCTGAAATCTTATATATATACTTTAAAAATGGTTATTTAAAGCAGTTGCCACCCTGAACAACTGGTTGAGCAGAATAATGTGCCCCGTCACGTAAAAATTCTGAATCCGCTTCTACTTTTAGGTCAACTAAAAGATCATAGCTAACTGTCTATAATAAATAGAACTAGTTAAACTTGAAAGATAATACAGGCAATCTTTATAACAATATATTAATTTACATTTCTTTTTGTTGATAATGTCTATATGGAGCATAAGTTAAATTAAAACTAAAAAACCCATTGTGGATGATGATCTTTTTGTTAGACAATATTACAAAGCATGTTTAGCCAAGCTTCTTAGTAGCCAAAAGTGCTTATTTTAGATAGTTGAAATATTTGGTCAAGTTTTTTTGAAAAAAAAAATAAGTAAGTACTTTTGAGTAATAACAGAAGCTATTTTTCATAATCTGAAAAAAGTAGTTTATTTTCGAAAGTACTTTTTAAAATATTGACCAAGTACAAATTGCTTCTCTAATATTATCAAAAATGCTTTTCAAATTGATTAATCAAACACAAACTTCTATTCTCTAAAAATACTTTTTCGAGAAGCACTTGGAACAAAATTACTTTTCAAAATAAATAGATTATGAAAGTTTGGATAAACATGCTAAAAGTTACTCTTTCAAATGGAAAATTACAAAGTTGCTAATATTGTAACAAGTATTTTGCAAGAATTGTTTTGTTAGTTTGTCCTTTGGACGGATCCATAACTTAAATTTGATAGATTCTATCTATATGGTCCTTAGCACTTAGTTCATCGTACTTTTAAAATTATGAATTTAATATTTTATATTTTTAAAAATATTAATTAGTAGAAATCTTCACATATATATCTATGATACGTATCAAAAATACTAGGTTCCTCTGAACGCATAGACAATATATATTCCATTCGCCTCTGCTGCCCAATAAAAAACATAATCTTTTTGAATTTTACTTCCCAAAAAGTTTCATACATGGTAATTAATTAAGTCTATAATTTGCTTGTAATTAACTCCAGGGAGGCTCAGATTGAGTTCAAGGAATCATGTTTTCAAATATCCAAGTTTTAGATGTGGAAATACCAATAATGATTGATCAATTCTATTGTGATAAAAGCAAATGCAAGAATGAGACATCAGCAGAGGCCATCTCAGGAGTCAATAAAAGGAACTTATTCATATGAACCACTTCATTCTGCATGCAGTGATTCTGTGCCATGCACTGTCCTGGTGTTTCCCTTGCAGACATAGAGCTTAAACCTTCACCAGAAAATGAGAATTTTAATGGACCTTATTGTTGGCAAACTTATGGAGAATTGAGAACAAAGACAACCCCTCCTATTGATTGCATTCTTCCTGATCAAGACACACCTGGTTATGATTCTTGTTGATTTCCCTAGAGAGTAATTAATAATTAGAAGTATTGTTCTCGAGGGCGCATGGGTTTAGCCGAAACTAATAGCTTTAGTCAAGACCCTATACATGTATTAAGAAATCTACTAAATATGTAGAGATGTGAAATTACAAACCCAGTATCTCAAATAGTCAGTGGATTCAATTAGCATCTTGAACCTATAAAATTCAAATCATGGATCCGTTGTTTGTACTAGGATATTAATGTACAAAATCTAGCTTTCTGTCTATATATAGTATTTCAAGATGATTCCAAATTTCAAAGGGGTGACAAACTTATCAATTATACACTTACATTCTCGTAGGTTTTTAATTGGTTGGACCAAACTCTTGCAGTACTTTAATTTCTTCCATTTAACCAAGTGAATAATTAGCATCAATAATTAGCATCAGTAATGTCTCTTCATTATTCCAAGAGAAAATGATTTGGGTTGAAAAGTGACTATGAGATAAAGAAACATCACAATATTTTCTATACTGAAACGTTATGGTAGTGTTCGGGTCAACTTGCATGCACCTCGATTAATTTCATTGGGTACCTGCTCCCTTCCACAAACACCGGTATGAAATAATTGCCCACCAAAGATTTAACAGCGAAAAAAAATCACCTAATTTTCCCATTTCTGCTTTCTTAGACAATGTATCAAACTTTGTATTTGTATAGATACTCATGTACTCAGTGACACACTGGTTTTGGGAAACTTCCATATTGAGTTGTGACGATTTTATCCAGTTTTATGAGATTTTTACTTATTCAAACCTGTTTTAGTATATTTTAAATTTGGTATGTCTGAGTTGTCGGCTTGCGTGGTATCATGATAGGCGCCATCACGATAGGTTGAGTTTTGGGTCGTGACATTAATGCATATTTAGTTTTCTAAAGTAACAACTACTATATATTTTAGATCAAATTCTGTTGGCTGAAGAGACAGATAAAAAGGACAGGAGGGAGTATAATACACGTATCAACTGCAGAGTATACTCATCAATAGAGTATCTCCTAATTATTCCAGGAAAAAAACAAGATGTTGCAAAAGAAAGGTTGCAGTATTTTGTTGATCTTCAAATGCATTAGGACACAACTAGTGATCGCCTTATCTTTAGGTATTTATAGGCAGCCCTACCAGCAAAAGGGTTCACATCAAAATTTACAAATAGGATTTCTGAGTCCGTGTCAACCCAAGAGTAGGAACTCCAAACTCTCAAAAGTTTTCATAGAGTTCTGGCAGCATTCTGGGAACAGTCTACAGTTTTTTAAAAAAAATGAATCTCTGTAATTCATCTCATTTAAAGAAACAATTCGTATATGCAGTACACTTATCTGTCATTGAGCCGTCCATATAATTCTCAATCGCAGATATCTGGATGAAGCATGGCGATATTCCACAAACACAGGGAGTCAGTGCCTGCATCTTCTTTAGTTGTCTTCAAAACTTTCCAAATGTTGAAGCACACGTCAAAGTTTAACTTCACAACATCAGAACAAGAGGATAAACGATCCCAAGAAGATATTGTTCAATTAGTTTGACTAAGAATCGATTGGGGCAATTACTTAGCGCACTCCCAATTTAGGACATCCAGCTGCAAGAGGCAAGTCCAAGTTCTCTACAGTCCTGAATGTCCTCGGAACCATCTGGTCAACATAAAGAGTTCCGTCTAGGTGGTCATATTCGTGCTGCAAAATGCGAGCCTGCCATCCTGAAGCATCAACTTTGATTGCTTTTCCATTTCGGTCAAATCCTCCAACCTCTACTTCTAGGTGTCTTTCCACAACTGCTCTGAACCCATCAATGCTACAAGGAATATTAAGCAAAGAATTCAGTTATACCTTTGGTTATTAAGCTGAGAGGACATCGAAGCAATTATATCGTGTTTTGACCAACATAATATATCCCTCTAAAAGCTAGTAACACCCTGTCAAAGAGAACTTCAGATTCTTGTGGCAGTTTGAATTTGCTAGGTGTTTTGCTAATAAATATTTTACAATTATATAAGCTAAAAAGAAAAGCACTTATTTCCTGTTCCCTATTTACAAAAAAGTGTTCAAGCAAAGTAATGAAGCGCATGACGATGTATAATCAGAAAAGCTCTCCTTCACATACCATTTACTTGCACAATAGAAGAGCATATCTCTACATTGATAGTTCATTAAGAATATATGACGTCATTAGCAGAACATATAAGTCAAGTAAACCTTGGTTACTGATATTCGACTTAAAGTATGTGTATTTATATGCATGCCGCCTCGCATTTTACTCGTATTTTTGTGGAATTTGGATGTGTAACGTAATGATTTATTATAATTCGTGGTATTTTTATGTGTAGGAGTCACCCGGAGGCGACATGGGACCAAAATATACGAATTGAAGCAAAAAGAGAACAAAAGAAGAAAAAGGACAGTGCAGCACCCTGGCCAGCGGCCCGCACTGCCTGGGGCGCAACTTACAGATGCAAAATTTGTTCCAGCGCCAGGGCTAGCGTCCCGCGCTACGCTGGCGCTGGGTGACGGGAAGTCTCCTATTTCGCGCGGGACAAGGTTATTTCGGTCTTACACACCCCTAACTCGTATAAAAAGAAGTCTAAACCTATTTTGGAGGGGGATGCGCCACTTTGAGGGCAGAACACAAGCACGGAACACTCGGGGGCGAGGATTCTCAGATTTTTTTTCATTTTTCTTAGTATTCATAACCATTCAACGCTTATGAAATTGTTTAACTATATCATGAGTGGCTGAGAACCTCATTATTCTGGGGTTATGGGTCGTTTTTGACTATTGTAATTTGACGGTTGATTGTGTTGCTTGATTCTATCATACTAATTTGTTTATTCAATCTTGCACTTAATTATTCTATTGCACAGCTAACAATAGAGTACTATCTACGAATTTATAGTTGAACTCAAAAGTGGGAACTAAAAATTGCATATAAGATTGAGTAGAGTAAGTTCTTGAATCCGGGCATCGGAGAATAGATTCGCGATTAGGATAGACATATTCTAGTTGCCTTGCTTGATTTTTTTGTAGGAAATATACATGTGTTCTTGTCAATTTTGATTCTATAGAGATATAGTCTTAGGTTGGCTTGAATAGGCGAGAGAAGTGTCGAAAGAACTTCGCGGGCATAATAAACCCTGCTAATCAAAAGATTAGGTAAGTCAAGTGATTACATCAACCGGAAGACGCAATAAGAGAGACGTTAATCCCACAACCCTGGAATATCCCCATCTCATTGAATTCTTTCTAAGTGTTTGTTTGCTCTACTTATGATCTTATTTTCTGAATTGTTTATTAGTTGTAGTAATTTAGTTACAAAAATTACAATCATTTTCTTCACACTCACTTGAGCATTAAATTTATAAATAGTTGATTGGACGAAAGTTGAACATAAATCCTCGTGAGAGAGATACTTTCTCATCACTTTATTACTTGTCGATCGCGTATACTTGCATGTGCGTTTGGACCCAACAATTATTGCCTCTAATGAAAACAAAAAAGAGTTCATTCCTGATAATTGCCGAGAAAATATTGCCTCTTGTACCTTCTTTAAATTTCATAAGCCTTTGTTTCACATTTTTGAAGTGATGATAAATTCTGCTAGTTTATTACAGAATAAACAAACAACTATTGTCCACTTATGTGCTGTTAATGCATGTGATTTTCTGGATATTTTCCTAGGATATATTGATACTAAAGGAGTTTTGAGATTGCATAGTGCATATATAGCTGTCTTTCTACAGAAGTGCCCCAAGCCAAGTAATTTGTACCACAAAGCATGCCTCTATGCCTGACGTGGTCCTAAATCAATAAACTACTGCATTATAGAGTTAAACATGTAAAAGACTTGAAGTTAGAGTAGTTGCTTTGTTACCTCAAGCACCCCTCAAAAAACAATGCGGTTTTATTGCCTTTCTTTTTAAGCTTTGGATTTATAATAACCTGCAAGAAAAGAAGAAAAATGAATGTATGGCACAAAACTTGGGCCTCCTATTTATCAAGATGATAAATATAAATGTTCACACACCAAGAGATCAAATGGGCGTCTGTCCTGTGCTTTGGTTTCATCTTTAGGAGCATAGCTTATATACTCGTTTGTGTCTTCCAGCACAATGATCTGTCACTTGCAAGACAATCAAACTCAGCGAGGGAAAACAATATTTTGGAGAAACTAAGGTTTTATTCAACAAACCTTTAAAGGAATACCAATTTGAGGAGCAGCAAGACCAACCCCGGGTGCATTTCTCATAACTTTCACCATCTCATCTATGATCTTTTGGATCCGTTCTGATCCAATCTCCCCAAGAGGAACATCCTGAGTGGGCTCATGAAGAACTGGGTCACCAGCTTTCACGATATCAGGCAAGACTTGCTTTTTTTTTTCTCCCATACCAAGAAACCAACCAGCTCGAGCAGTGGTAGAACTGTAATTTTTCACAGATACTAAATCAGTGCATAAAGAAGGTCTGCCCTGAAGATTCCATTGTATGAATACTGGTTTCTGGGAGTCGTGGATTTGCATTAAGTAGGAGGTCAGAGGCCTTGGTTTCTTACAAGATTTCAAGTATTTTGGGGTGAATGGCACCGAAAGAACACGCTGTGCTAATCGCGGAATGCTCTCCATTACTAAATTCTGATCCCACCACCCCAATAACACTGGTTAGAATATCCCAGAATATGCACGTGCCTGCTGCACACAGTTTTTGTTAAAGAAAATCAGATGAATTGGCAGTAATTTCATGTCAGTACTATAATGGACCATACTGCCAGAAAACACCATGAAGCAAAGCACAATTTCAACAAAAATTGAATCTCCGGTCGGTCACGGAACAATTTATCGAACTTTTACAGATAAAATATGATGCCTAGGAGCTACTATCTCCTCAGGTTCTTGTGAACACAGCTAGAGATCAAATAGATCGAAATGTATGATTAATTCTAGTTAGTTTGGCTATGATTGTTGATGTGTAAAGTGACTTAGCTTTAGAAAAATGCAGCAGTGTAAATTGATAACATTGGCCAAGAGAATACAACAAGAGATGTAAATGAGTGATAGTAATGCATTATGAAAAGATGCCAAGTTTTCCAGGTAAACCATATATTTTCATTCAAATAATCAGAAGGTGCACAATCTAAAGTTAAATTCAGACTCGTGGCAGTTCTTATCTTAGGTGGCTTGTATATGAATCGAAGATCTTTGGTAGAATTAAAAAATCCCTAGTTTGAGATAAGATTCAAGAAACAATATAGTGCAGTGCAGCAATGCAGGGGCACACTGAAAGAATTGACCCATTCACTTCAATGACAGAAAAGCAAGAAAAACAGAAAGTTCAGAAGTTTAAACAACTAAAAAGGCCCCCCTTTCTTATGCTACTAACAATTTGCTTGATTTCTTTCTTTGTTGGTAATGTAAAAGGAGATTTCAATGGCCACAACAGGACGACTGCTTGGGATATGGCGAGATGCATGGTGGCTTCGGTTTTGGGGATAGAAACGGAGGAGGAACTTCACTGTTGGATTTCGCTAAAGCTTTTGATTTGGTGATTGCAAACTCAAGTTTCCAGAGGAGGGAGGAGCACTTGATTACCTCCCAAAGTACGGTGGCAAAGACTGGAATTGATTATCTCCACGTCAGGAAGTGCGATAGAGGTCTATGCACGGATTACAAAGTTCCCAAGTGAGAACCTCACGACCCAGCATGGGCTCTTCATGATGGACTTAGAGATCATGCTGAAGAGGAAAAAGAGGGCGGCATGGGGTTGATCGACGATCGGGTGAGGAGTCTTGACTAAGGACAAAACCCAGGAGTTGGGGGAGAAGCTGCTGGCTATGGGGGCCTGGAGGAGTAGTGGGGACGGGGATGGTATGTGGACCATGACGGCTAACTGCATTAAGGAAGCTGCAAGAGAGGTGTTATGAGTCTCAAAGGGTTACATATGCGGTCACAAAGGGCACGGTTGGTGAAACGAAGAGGTCCAAGGAAAAGTGGAAACCGAGAAAGCGGCATATTTGAAGTTAATGGAGAGCACAAACGAGGAGGAGAAGAGGAAGAACAAAGAGTGGTATAAGAAGGCTAAGAAGGAGGCGAAGTTAGCGGTCCGGAGGCTAAGACTGCAGCTTTTGGTTGTTTGTACGAGGAACTTGGACCAAAGGCGGGGACAAGAAGCTATTCACGCTGGCCAAGGTCAGAGAAAGGAAGGCTCGTGATCTGGACCAAGTGAGGTGCATCAAAGACGAGAAAGGTAGTGTTTAATTCGAAGAGACACAGATTAAACGAAGATGGCAAACATACTTTCATGAACTCCTGAATGAGGGGGACCGGAACATTGTGCTGGGTGATTTGGAGCACTCTGAAAGTTGTCGAGACTTTGGGTATTTTTGGCGCATAAATATTGAGGTCGTGGGAGCTATGTGTAAGATGAGCAAGGGGTAGAGCGACCGGGCTAGAGTAGATTCTGGTGAAATTTTGGAGGTATGTGGGTAGGGCAAGCTTGGAGTGGCTGACCGGGTTGTTTAACGCCATTTTTAGGACGAAAAAGATGCTCGAAGAATTGAGGTGCAGTACGATAATTCCGCTATACAAAACAAACGTGATATTCAAAATTGTAACAACTATAGGTGTATTAGTTGCTTAGTCATACAATGAAAATTTGGGATAGGATGGTGGATGTAAGGTTAAGGAGGACTGTGTCTATTTCCAAATACAAATTCGGCTTCATGTCGGGACGTTCGACTACGGAAGCCATCCACCTTGTTAGGAGGTTGGTGGAATAGTAAAGGAAAAGAAAGAAGGATTTGCATATGGTGTTTATTAACCTAGAGAAAGCGTACGACAAGGTCCCAAAAGAGGCTCTTTGGAGATGTTTGGAAGCTAAAGGCGTTCTTGTAGCATACACTAAGGTGATTAAGGACATGTATGGTGGAGCAAAGACTTGGATGAGGACAGTGGGAGGAGACTCAGATCATTTTCAGTTGTGATGGGGTTACACCAAGGATCTGTGCTTAGTTCGTTTTTATTTGCCGTGGCGATGGATGCACTGACACGCCATATTCATGGGCGCACTATGGTGTATATTATTCGCAGATCACATAGTTCTGATTGACGAAACTCAAGACGGTATTAGCGAGAAACTGGAGGTCTGGAGACAGACCCCAGAGTCTAAAGGTTTCAAGTTGAGCAAGAACAAAAACAGACTACTTGGAGTGCAAGTTCAGCGACGTGACAGAGGAAGCGGACATAGACGTGAAGCTTGACTCACAAGTCATCCCCAAGAGTGGAAGTTACAAGTATCTCGGGACAGTTATGCAAGAGAATTGGAAGATTAACGAGGATGTCACACATCGTAAAGGGGCGAGATGGATGAAATGGAGGCTAGCATCCGGCGTATTGTGTGATAAGAATGTGCCACCGAAACTTAAAGGTAAGTTCTATAGAGTGATAGTCAAACTGACTATGTTGTATGGGGCAGAGTGCTGGCTAGTCAAGAACTCCCATATCTAGAAGATGAAAGTAGCAGCGCCGTGATGTTGAGATGGATGCAGGCATACTAGGTTAGATAAGATTAGGAATGAAGAATCCGAGTAAAGGTGGGCGTACCCCCGTGGAAGAAAAGATGCGGGAAGCGATGCTTAGATGGTTCGTACATGTGAAGAGGAGAAGCTCAGGTGCCCCAGTAAGGAGATGTGAGCGGTTGGATTTGGTGGGTATGAGAAGAGATAGATGGAGGCCAAAGAAATATTGGGAAGAGATGATAGGCAGGACATGACGCGGTTCCAGCTTACCGAGGACATAACTCTTGATAGGAGAGTGTGGAGGTAGAGAATTAGGGTAGAATGTAATGTTAGTAGGTAGTTTAGCGTATTTCTGTGCCCTACTAGAGGTATTAGGGTTAGTCTGGTAGTATTGTTGTTCTTAGATTGTTATTATTATATGTTGTTTTCCTACTTTCACTTCGATTTTCTAGTATCTTGTTGTTTTTACTGCTTATTGGTACTGCTTCATTCCATCTAATTTTCTGGCTCTTAGATTGCTATTATTATCTTTCTGGCCTTCATTGTTGAAATTGCTTGTTTCGGTCTGTTGTTGTTGTTGTTGGTAATGTAAATAACTCATAGACCAAAAACAAAAAAGCACATTTTATATTTAACCCTGGTATTACATAGAGAAATGCTAACTCTATTTAACTTTAACTTGTCCCCGAACAGAAAAAATGAAAAAGCAACGAGTAAAGAATTTAAGTTCTAAGCATTGGCGTGTAAAAAAATTTACACAATCGGGTCACTTCTTAGGTAACAGATAATTACATGTAAATGTAAATCTCTTGATAAAATTTTAATTGGTAATCTGGTAAAATTTATACTAGCGTGCTATTACAGGTTAAAATTAACGGATAGTGTACAAAAATCTTTACAGTATCAGTGTATCAAATTAGGGGCAAAAAAGAACCTATAACATGTCTGTCACCTTCTCCATAAGTACTGATTACTGAAAAACAATTCTCTAAAATAGATTAAGCAAAATTAAGCAAGCATAACAAACCATCATAGTATTTGTTCCAACAAGTTGTGAAGTGGAAGCATAATAATTCAGTGAAGCAAAAAACCAAACATCAAGCAGACACCAAAAACTCAATAGATATACCTTTATCTGGTAGCACCTGAAATAATGCAAACCTTCAGCTCCACTGGCCCAATTCTCAGGCTATGTGAGCTTTATTCCTCTAGTTTCATGAACCCAATTGGGAAAAAGAATGGAGTTTTAAAACTTAAACACGAATGCAGAGGAATAGATAGAGAAGATGACGTATGGTGATTGCATCTTGGGCTGAGCTTGTCCAATTTAATTGCTTTGGTCTGGGCTCAAGTAACAAACATGGTCGGGATTCAGCCCAGTAATATACGGGAAAATTACATTATAAAGCCGCTCTCAAAATAATAGCCGAAAATATATATTTTATATATTATATATAAATTTTATATACTTTTTCAGCTATACAATATAAATAATTTCTGGCACGAGCTAAAAATGATAATAGCCTCGTAAATAATGGATTAGTTTTAAGAGAAAATCTCACTTTATACATATTAAGCCCTAAACATTTACCCTTTAATACCCAGGCCCAAGCTATTTACGTTTTCTACGTAAAAGTAGCACGGACTAGCCAGTTTTCGGACTGGTAATTAAAAAATAGCCAGCATTTGCAAAGTCATTGAAAATAGCCATCATTTTGCTGTAACACGTAAAGTTCCAGCATAATATACTGAAGATTGATGCACATGTGTATGAACTTCCAGCATAATATGCTAGAACTCCAACACACGAAAAATTTCAGCATAATATATTGGAGATTGGAGCACCTGTGTATGAACTTCCAGCATATTATAGTGGAACTCCAGTATATTATGTTTGAACTCCAGTATATTATACTAGAAGTCCATTGTATTATACTAAAACTCCAGTATATTATGCTGGAATATTTTTTGAATTTTGAATAGTGTTTTCGTTCAGATTTATCTTTACATGAAAAGTGGCTAAATTTCGATCACTTTTGAAATTGTGGCTATTTTTCAATTACCTCTTGTAAATCTGGCTATTTTTGAATTTCACCTGTTTTCTACCCATGTGACCCAGACCATTTACGTGGCCCACCTATTAGCGGATTCTCATGCCCGATCCAAGCTATTTCATCCAGCAACCCACTCAATTAGGGGATTCTCAGACCCACCATCATTTAATGTCTCATTTAATTTGTCTTCCTCCTTTAACGCTACAGACTTCAAAACCTTCATAGTCAAACCATGAGAACCCATATTTCGCCCAGCATTTACTGATTTGACTTTTGAACTTTTTTTCTTACCATTTAGTTCTATCTCTTCGTCTAATAGTAATTTCTAGGCGAAATTTTTGGATGTGAAAGTGGGTTTTCAAAATCATAATTTTTTTGTGTTTTTCTTTGTACTTTTGTGAATCAATATCTGTGGGTTGTTGTTTTCACTATGGGTCGGAAACATTGTGCGCGTAGATGGTGGCGCGTGCACAACATCATTCTTCAACCCAAGTAGTTGTTGAATGTCCGATCCTAGTTTTTCATTATTTTCTGATTCTCCGTCTATGTTTAGTCATAACCCTAGTCGTGTTGAAAACTCAATTGAAAATGTAGAATTAGAGAGGGGGGGAAGGCAACAATATTGATGCTTCGTCAGTCGATGTAACTCCCTACCAGTCATTACTGACAAGCACAAAACCAGTGTGTGAAACTTAGGCTCGCTAATAAAAGATAGTATAGTATTAAATGGTCTCTACATGGATTGATTTAAATCATATTCCAATGAACCTTCAGCTATCCAGGAAATAAACCTTTGATTTATGTTATTATCAACTAATAATAAAAAACTAAGATTATCGATTTTGAGAAAATAATGGAAATTTAATGACTAAGTAGCAACGATTGAATATCAAGGTGAGAAGTAAGGGTTGTGACAAGATATGTGATCAACTATTATTTCGGGTATCTCCGTGCTAAATCCATTCTTAACTTCTATTGACTCTTACTATTTCAACAGATGATTAGGCTATCTTACAGATTCAATCTTCTTCCTAATGAATGAGAGTTCTGTTAACCGACCTAATGACAGGTTCTATGAACATATGCGAATATAAAGTGAATGAATAATCTTTCAAAGAATACCTCTCGGCTTTTTTTCTAAACTGATTCAATTGATAATTCTCTAAGCTCTTTCGATTACCCAAAAGAGGCGTAAAATCAACCCAAACCAGATAACACAATGCGGATTGCAACAACACTTATTTTTCGATTAAAGTAACACCACAATTGGCTTTGCAATTCAATTAATACTCATTCAACGGATTCGTGCAACTAACAGAAAGTAAAACCCCAAAACACTAGCCAATCACAATATTTGTTAATAACCCTAAGGAAGATTACTCCATAGTGGAGAAGTTATTAATTACAAGAGTATTAGAAGAACAAGAAGACATTACAATTCCCAAAATCAAACAAACTTTCGTATTGAATGAATTGGATGAAGTATTTTGAGTCTTCGTTGTTCCTTGACTTCTTTTCTCCCCGAACGTTGCTCTAAAATCCAAGATACCCTGGTTTTAGACGAGCTAAGCTTCATATAGGTAAAAAGGAGTCTCATCCGAAATTACAAAAGTAGGCTTGGGTAAAGTTTCCTGGAGTGAACATGCGCGGCCGCCCACAGAGGTGTGACCGCGCATATGACTGCACACCCCTGGCAATGCAATGTGTTACTTACGCGGTCAAGTGCGCTCTAGAGGGGTCTCATGTGTGGTCACACATCTGGGTGCCTCCTTGTCAACTATTTTTTCTCTCATTAAGTGCACTATTCGTCCGTTGATCCCCGAACACGATCCCGACTTAATCCTTGGGCTTTTATTCGGACTTCAAAGCTCGAAAATAGCTCAAATTAGCTCCACAACCTCTGCATGACTCGGAATCGCTCCTGCAAGGCACAAAACACACACTCAGTGCAATACAATACCATTTAAATCTCAAACACTAATAAAGTGCAGTGAATTAGAGTGCAATTAGTAACTAAAATACGCAATTATAGCCTACCATCAATTACCCGAAACAAATTCTGAACCATTCATTGCAGGTGGTGCGTTGAATGATAAGGGAAAAGCAAAATTTGTTGAGGATTTTGAGTTAGGAGGAAGCAGACGTGAATCCATGCATGAAACAGAGACTCAACCAGTCGATGTTGATTGTAGCGATAGTTCTCAAGTAAAGAAGAGAAAAATTGGTGTCGCGCCCAAGAAGGCAATTTTCTTAAAATTAGGATTTGTGCTTTTTAATATATAGTACATTGTTATTTTTTGATTTTTTGGTATGCTTTTATATTATATTATAGTTATAGTCAGTTGTGCGAACTAATACCCTGTTGGTATAGCTATATAATATATTGGTATCATATGTTTGTTGGAATCTTAGTTGCGGGAACGACCCCATACAACTATATACCCTGTTGGTACAGCTATATACTATATTGGTATCATATCTTTTTGGTTGTATTAACTTTCTTTAATTGGTACGCTATCTGATTTTTCTTTAATAACAGTAGTATATTACAATATCTTAAAATACTTTATTATATTAATATGTGGTACACTAATTTTTCATTTTTCTCTTTATGCATGTGTGTTATGAAATAGCATAATAGTTATATATAGTTGGCGGGAATTAACCAGTAGAATTGTATAACATGTTGGTATAATTATATGCCATACTAGTATCATATAGTAGTTATAGTATTTTTTTTAGTTGTTTTAGATGCATTATTAAGTGAATTATATTTCTGAAATTATTTATATGATCATGTTTTGCATTGTTGAGATTCCCTTGTGACTATGGACATAGAGCATGTGTGTTATGCAATAGATTTTATAGTTATAGGCAATTGTTGGAACAACCCCGTACAACTATATACCCTGTTATTATAGCTATATAATATATTGGAATATTGGTATCATATGCTTTTTGATCCTATTTTGGTTGTATTGGCTGCATTTAATTGGTACATTATTTGTTATTCCTTTAATAATAGTAGTACCGTATAATATCTTGAAAATACTTTATAGTTGCATACCTTTTTGATTTTCTCTATTCCTTTAATAATAGTAGTACCGTACAATATCTTGAAAATACTTTATAGTTGCATACCTTTTTGATTTTCTCTTTATGCATGTCTGTTATGTAATTGTAGTATATTCATTGATAGTTGTCGGGAATTGGTCAGTAGAACTGTATACCATGTTGGTATAGTTATATGTCATGTAGGTATCATATGGTAGTTGTAACATTTATGGTTGTTTTATTTGCCTTTTTAAGTGAATTCTATTTCTGAAATTATTTATATAAACATGTTTTGCAGTGTTGGGATTCCCTTGTGCCTATGGACATAGATTATAAACCAAAGGTAGATTGGGATACCAATTGCAATGTCATTCGTTTGTTGAAAGAGAATTAAACAAAGATGCAACTTCGGATGTTTAAGAAAATATGTTTTGGATATTTTTTAGATCTGTCACCAGTTATTGTGCATATTCGGGTTATGCACAATTTACTTATTGGAGAAGTACATCGTGAGGTGAAAAATGAGATGTAGTTTGTAGTGAGTGATTCTAGGTTGTGTTTAGTTTGGGTAAATTTGCACTCGTAGGATGAATGTAAGGGTGATACAAGTATAGAGAGCATACCAGAGAATAGGTTGATTTCAAAATATTTTGGGACTGCATCTGTGACATTGACCCAACTAGTAGACTATTTTACGAAGAAGAAATGGGAGACAAATGATGATGCGTTGAAGATAGCAGTTCATTATTTTGTGAACAACTTCTTACTTTCTCTGCTCGAAACAAAGGCTATTTCACGGTCTTACATTGACTTGGTTGAGTGCGGTGATTTTAATAATTATCCCTGGAGTATAGATGTTTATAACGCTACAATCGACTCGTGTTCCAACAAGTTCAATAATAATCCTTCTTTTGATAGACTTGGTGGCCTCCCATTGGATTTACAGATTTGGTTGTATGAATGTTGCACAAGTTTGGATGGTCATATTGGAAACAACCTTCCACATATTCTGAATTGGGAAGTCAAAGATCAAATACGGAATGAGCGAGTTGCTTTGTGAATGTTTAGCTTGCAATGCGAGAAGGTAATTTTCTCATACTTTTATTGCATCTCCTAATATTTTGGTACAGTAGTTTAGTCACAAGTAGTTGTAGCAATGTCCCAGAGCAATGATATACTTTGTTGGTATACATGTATACCATATTGGTATCATATGGTAATATGGATCTTTTATCATTCCATGTTTTATAATCATTTTTATTTCTAACTAGTGTAATTAATAATTGTAGCTAAAGAACATCACCCCAACTGAGGCTGAGAAGTAATTATTTGATGTACGTGGACAAAACTTTGAAAATTGATGTTGATTACACTGACAGTCAGCCTGATAGCTTTCAGGTTTTTAGCACTCAATTTCCACAGACACAAAGTATGCATCAACGTACTAGATGTGATTCTGAACCTGCCAATGTTGAGGTAATGAAGGAGTTACAAGGTGTCACGACCTCAAATCCTAACCTGTCGTGATGGCACCTAACGTGGCACTAGGTAAGCCGACATCTCAAAATATCTCCAACACTTTAACAGAAAATGAATTTAATCAGTTTAAATAATAAAATTCTCATAAACGGGAGAGAAACCCAAAAATTAACGCAAAAATTCCCAAATATCGGGGTGTCATAGACTACATGAGCATCTATGCATCACAAGACTGGAAAATACTGTCTATGGTAGTTTGAAACTAAATACAATAAGCAGAAATATAGGAAAGGAGATACAAGGTCTGAGAAATTCCAGGAAGCTACCTTGGAATCTCCAAAAGATCAACAACGCAATGAAATCAACAACCACCATGTCCGGAAACACCTGGATCTGTACACGAAGTGCAGGGTGTAGCGTGAGTATAACCAACTCAGTAAGTAACAATACTAAATAAAGAACTGAAAGCAATGATGAGCTCTAACAATTCAGTAAAGATATAAAGTTTAGCAATGCAGAGAAATAGACATGCTTCCAGGTTCAACAGTTAAATTTAGCACCAGTAAAAAGAGGCCAAGTGTGACTGATAATATGAAAATGACATCTATATGACTACATGCCAAGGTAAATACCGTATGTGATGCAACACAGTAAAATCTCAAGTACTCACTCTCTCAGAGAGCTCAATATGCCCCTCTCAATCCTCACTCGCCACACTCAGTCACTCAGCACCATATATAGTCATAAGGCTCGTTGCGACGTGCAACTAGATCCCCCCCCCCACATATATATATCCATAAGGCTCGTTGCGGCGTGCAACCCAATCCACATATATATAGTCATAAGGCTCGTTGTGGCATGCAACCCGATCCACATATATTTAGCCATAACGCTTGGTGCAGCGTGCAACCCTATCCACACACGCACACACACACACACACACACACATATATATATATATATATATATATATATAT
>ML411135.1:0-28447 GCA_005239525.1 Nicotiana knightiana | reverse complement strand
AGGGATATATATATATATATATATATATCCCTAAGTATCATTAAGGCGTACAACCCGATCCACATATATAATTATATAGATATCACTCACAGCACGTCACTCAGGCCCCTAACTCAATCACTAATCTCTCCAGTCTCTCGGTGTAACGACCCGACTGGTCGTTATGAGCATGTGCACTTTGCTCAGTATTTTAAGGGCATGAGTAGCTCCGTATGATGTATAATGACATATATGAATCGGCGATTTTGGTTTTCATGTTATTCAGAATCATTTTGGAAGGATGAATTTCATTGTTGAAGCTTTAAGTTGACTAAGTTTGACTTTTTGTGAATTTGATCACAGAACGAAAGTTGATTTTGAGGATATCTGATTCAGATTGTGGTTCCAGAAATTTGAATAGATTCGTCATGTCATTTGGGACTTGTGTGCAAAATTTGGGTTCATTCCGGGATGATTTGATATGTTTCGGCGTGAGTTTTGAAAATTTAAAGTTCAAAGTTCATAGATTTCAATTTGAGGTGTGATTCATTGTTTTGATGTTTTTATGTGTGTTTTGAGGCCTCGAGTAGGTTCGTGTTATGATATGTGACTTGTCAATATATTTGGACGGGGTCCCGAGTGGTTCGGGTGAGTTTCGGACGAGGTTCAGATCATTTTCTTCAATGTTGCTATTGCTAGTTCTGGTGTGACCGCACCTGCGGTTGGTTTGCGTAGGTGTGATGGCCGTAGAAGAAAAGAATGGGTCGCAGGAGAAAAATAGTGCTGGGTGAGGAAGACCGCAGAAGCGGAGATTTGGGCGCATATGCGGATGCGCAGGTGCGAGGTGATGGAGCGCAGGAGCGAGATATTTCACAGGTGCGGATGGTGGCTCGCACCTGCGATGTCGGAGAAGCGGGTATGTTGTTCGCAGGTGCGACGGTCGAGTCCTCAGTTGATTCCGCAGAAGCGGAGGTTATGTCGCAGAAGCGACACCGCAGAAGCGGCTAACGTGTCCGCAGATGCGGAAGTGCTGGGCAGAATATTAAATACAAGGGTTCGCGATTTGGCTTCATTTTTACATTTCCAAGCATGGATTTAGGCTATTTTGGAGAAATTTTCATCACAAAGATTGTGGTAAGTGTTCTACACTCGATTTTGGTTAGATTTTGTGAATCTATCTTCGATTTTAGCTTTTGGTTGATGAATTTTAAAGAGAATTAGGGGTTTTGGCTTAAAGTTTTATAATATGAAATTTTGAGTTTTGAACATTGATTTAGAGTCAAAATTGAGTGAAATTAGTATGGTTGGACTTGTAATTGAATGGGTTGTTGGATTTTGTGAGTTTTGTCGGGTTCCGAGGTTCGGGCCCGAGTTTTGGGATTTTTGGCTGATTTTGGGTTTTTGATTCAAGATTGATCTTTTCTAATTGGGATTGGTTCCCTTAGCCTTGTCTGATGTATTCGAGTTGTTTTTGGTTAGTTTCGAGCCGTTCAGAGTTCGGAATGCGCGTGATGGCATCTTT
This sequence comes from Nicotiana knightiana, assembly GCA_005239525.1. Taxonomy (NCBI): domain Eukaryota; kingdom Viridiplantae; phylum Streptophyta; class Magnoliopsida; order Solanales; family Solanaceae; genus Nicotiana; species Nicotiana knightiana. The sequence goes on along the minus strand of ML411135.1, from coordinate 26,946 downwards.
GGAGCATCGCTTAGCTTGCTCGCATTGGTATTGACTTGTTCGAGGTAAGTAACTCTTCTAAACTTAGTGCTGAGGGTATGAAACCCCGCCACACGTGTTATGTGATTATTATTGAGGTGAAGGGAGTGTGGGCATGGACCATGTGAATTGGGACACTGTTGCTTCCATGGCACTATATAGTGGCCCTAGTTTGTTGATAATTGTGTTTTCACCATGCGATAAAGTAAATGAGCTATAAATCATGTTAAATATCATGTTTAGGCTTCATGTTGATGTTGTTAGGACCCAAAGTGGTCATTTATTGTTGTCATCTCACTGATTTCATTGATATTTTGTACTCAGTTATATTCATGCACTCACATCATATCTCAGCCTCTTATTATTGATACATCATATCATTGTTGTCGGGTTAGTTTCATGACATTGTGAGCCCATGAGCGAGACTGGGGAGAGTGATGACTGAGTGATGCTGAGGTCCTGAGTGAGAGTGACATTCTGGGTCGGGCTGCACGCCACATCATATTATATATTTACCTTATGGGTCGGGTTGCACGCTATAATAATATATTGATTATATTTTATTGGATTGGGCTGCAAGCCACAACAGTATTGGATGGGACTACACACCGCAACAATATAGCGCTTGGGATGAAGGAGCCCCTCCAGAATCTGTACACCCCCAATGAGCGCAGTCGACTATATATATGTGGATCGGGCTGCACGCCGCAGCAGTTATTATACATCGCCGAGGGATTTAGTGTGCTGAGTATTGAGCATAGTGAGAGAGGATGCGATATAGTGAGATTGAGTACTCTGAGAGTGGGAGTACATGATTCATCTCTGAGGTACATGTCATTTGCATGCACACATGACATACATGCATAGAGATGCATTTTTCCTCATGTTATATAGTATCATGTCATTCATGACTTTTTACACACATTGATATGTGGGCATAGAGAGGTGTTTTTCACTTGTTATTTGGAAAGAAAATGAAACTTCTTACTTATTGTTGAAAGGATTTTGGGAAAAATCACAGTTTTCGAACTTACTCGTATTTTGGCATTTTCGGTAAAAGATTTGAGTTTTCACTAAGATACTTGAAGAGCATGCCTATTTTCTGGAACTTTGAAAGTTGAGCATTGTACTTTTGAGATTCCTCTTTTATTACTTGTATTATGTTGTTATGAACTGTAGTGTAATACCTACATTGGACTGACCTTGTGTTAGCTCGTCACTACTTTCAACCTAAGGTTATGGTTGTTACTTACTGAGTACATGGGGTCAGTTGTACTCATACTACACTTCTGCACCTTGCGTGCAGATGTTGGCTGCTGATGTTGCGGTGTTCAATGGGAGCTGGATCGAAGATGTACCTACGTCCCGGTTGTAGCTGGCCCTTGTTCGTGGTAGCTTTAGATCTATAAAACTTTATTTATGTACTTTTTAAACAGACTATGTATTTATTTCATTTAAGTTTTGTAAACTCTATACTTAGCAGCTCATGATTTGTACTATCAATCTTTGGGAATTGTATAAAAGTCAGATAATTTCTTTACTTTATTGTTTTTTTAAAATCAGTGAAATTGGATAGTTACTAGTTGGCTTACCTAGCAAGTTGGGTTAGGTACCATCACGACTAGTGGATTTGGGGTCGTGACACTCAGTCTCACAAACTCATGCTAAGCATCCCTAATCAATGATACAAGATGTGGCAATATACGATAACTGAGACTGAGATATGGCACGCAATATGAATCTGACTGAGTTCACAACTGCAATTAAACAGATAATTGACCAACAAAGAACAACCACTGTGGGTCCCAGTAGTACTAGCGTATAGCCTAAACATGATCTCTAGCACAAAATTCGGGATGTCATACCCTCATAACCAAAATTAGAACTGTTACTTTCCTCAATCCGATCAAATCTACTCCAACACACCCTTTCCTCGCAAAACGGTCTCCGAATGCCTCGAGTCTAGACATAAAAAATTCGTTATAATCAATACTAAGTTGTTAAGCAATTAAGATAAAGGAATCAACTCCATAAGAAAATACTAAGCTATTAAGCAATAGTCAAAAATCGACTCAAAAGTCGGGCCCCGGGCCCACGTATTGATATTCCATAAAATTCACAAAACCTGAAAGTTCATTCAACCACGAGTTCAACCATACCAAATTTATCAAAAACCGACACCAAATTATCACCCAAATTCCCAAATCAAACTCTCCAAATCCCTAGCCTCAAACTCCAAATTTACACCTTAAATACATACTAACTAGGTGGGAAAATCAATGGGGAAGAAATATTATTGATAAAAAAAGGAGCACAAGGGACTTACCTCAAGAATCCCCTCGAAAATCCTCTCAAGAATCGCCAAAACTAGAACACAAAATGTTAAAATGAACCAAAAGTTGCAAACCCTTGTATTTAAGTCTTCTGCCAGCACTCTGCTTCTACAAAAACTTAACCGCTTTTGCGGCATCGCAGAAGCGACCCCTCATCCACATCTGTGGATCCTTTCGCTCCTGCGATCCCTCACACCGCTTTTGCGGACTCGCTTCTACGAGCATCCAAGCCGCTTCTGCGGTCCCAGCTCCCTTGCCCAATTCTGCTTCTACGGTCCCCCCGCTACATCTGCGGCCACACAGGTGCGGAAATTCCCTCGCACCTACGGCCCCATACAAATTCCCCTCCATACTCGCACATGCACATTCCAGTCCGCACCTGCGAGCTCGCACCTGCGATCAAAGCTCCGCAGGTGCGGTTACACTAGTAGAGCCCAGTCTTCAGCAATCTCTCAACTTCAACTTTTGATCCGTTAACCATCACGAATCAACTCGAGGCGCCTCAAGACCTTAACCAAACATATCAATAAGTACTAAAACACGATATGAACTTAGTTTAACCCTCAAATCACATCAAACAACATCAAAAACATGAATCTCACCCCAATTCAAGCCTAATGAAACCAAGGAAATTCAACTTCTACAAATGACGTCGAAACCTATTAAATAACGTTCGATTGACCCCAAATTTTGCACACGGGTCAAAAATAACATTAGGGACCTAATCCAACTTTCGAAATCAAAATTTGACCCCTATACCAAAAAGTCCACTCCCCGTCAAACTTTCCAAAAATCCAACTTTCGCCATTCAAACCTAATTCCACTACGGACCTCCAAATCACAATTCGAACATGCTCCCAAATCCAAAATTACCCAACGGAGCTAACAAAAACATCAAAATTTCATTTGGAGTCGTGTACCCAAACCAACATCCGGTCAACCATATCAACTTAAACTTTCAGCCATGAGACTAAGTGTCTCATTTCATTTGAAAATCTCTCCGGAACCGAACCGACTACCCCGAAAAGTCACATAATAGATATAAAGTATAGAATCAACAGTAAATTGGGGAATGGGGATACAACACTCAAAACAACTGGTTGGATCGTTACACAAAGTTTGAAGCTTTTTGTAGAGACCAAGTTTGAGGAGGTGCTTGCAACTATTGGTAGACGGTCAATGAAAATAGAGAGAAACAACGGTATTGTTCTTTTATATAATATAAATATATGTAATATATTGTTCAAGGATGCAATATATTCTTATAGAATACTATTCCATACTTTACTTTTAGTGTACATAGTATTATTGTAATATACATAATAATAAAATTGTTGTTTTCTCATTTTCAGCATAAGCAACAGGATAATGATCCCTACTTTTGTGAAGTCCATAAAGATTATGGCCAGTTTGAAAAGGGTGACAGTGGGAATGATCCTGTAGTTATTGGAGATAGTACGCCCAAAGCGCCTTCCAGTATGTAAATCAGAGATTTGGTTATTTTCTTTTTGCTGTTGTTTTTTGAAAATAATACTCTTGATTATACTTTTATATGCTTAGTGTATGGTTTTGGTGGGGTTGGTCGAGAGGGTGGTGCCAGTGGTGTCAATATGAAGAACGTCACAACAAGGCATGATGTAGTGAATGATGATTTAAGTTCTGGTAAAATATTGTATATGCAAAAAAAATTTAATTTAAATGTATGTATTTGTGCGTCCACTAATCTTTTTTAACCTTTTTCAGCCCCCTTTGTAAATGAGCATGATCTTGGCTTGGATTCAAACTTTGAACTGTCTACATCTGCAATTGATCAAATCACCGCCATTACACAACATGCAAAATATAAGCAACCATCTCATGATGTTAAAAGGTCTGGACCTACTCCATTGCCATCAGAAATTTCTGCACAGATACGACCAGATGTTGTTATTGAGTCAAAAGCTCCTCCTTTACTACAAAATACTGCTCCACAGAGTACGATTATTGATGTTACTAATTCTGAAGTTGGTATGTAAATGAGAGATTTTTGATAGTTTTATTTATTTATTTAAATAGTGATGTTGATAATGTTTTTATGTGTTCAACATCTCGGGTTCATGGTGTTGTTCAAGCTATGTTGGAGGCAGTAATGTGAATTTTTCTTCTGGTAACGTCTTCTATATATAAGTTTTCATTCTTTTTTTAAATATTTCTTAACTTTGTATATTTGTTCATTCACTAACATTCTGTAATTTAAGCTCCCTGTCAACACGAGGGTGATCTTGGCTTAGATTTTGATTTTGAATATATTGAGTCTCAACTTGATATAATTACTGCCATTACACAAGGAGAGAGGCATAATGTAAATCAATCTGGAAATGAACTGACAACTAGTGATGTAAATAAGTCTAAAACTAATAAGTAGGTATCAAGAATTATTTTCTAGACACGAACAAATGTTGAAAAGACTCCTGCAGTTTTCACAAGGAGAAGGCGCCTTACAGCTGTAAAATAATCACCGTATAGGAATGACTGGCAATCTGGTGTTAGTGCAATGGGAGATCCTCGAAGGTTATCAAGGAATATTTCCATTTGTAAATGACATTTCAGTGGCTCTTGATTATAAGCTCACATGCAATTGGGAGAGTGCGTATTCATTTCCATGTACTTTTTTTTTCATGTTTTCTTAATTTTTGTTGATGTATTTCTTATCCATATCTTCTTTTATACGAAATAGGGAAGTGTATTTACCCGGTGACGGAAGCTGGACCCTTTTATTTACGTTGAAATTGAACAGATTGATGATAAGACGTTTTCCCACCCATTAAACTATTCTGCCAGGTTGTTGTCTAGTTCGATATGTGTACTGCTTTTTATTTTTATATTAGTTCATGCATATTGTTAGTGTTAGTCATGTTTTTTCCTCTTTTTTTTGCAGCACTTGCATATTATATTCTACTATCTTAGGAAGAAGACGAAATATGGAATTAATATGTCGATCAAAGTCACAACTACAGATACTTTTTTAATAATATCATTCATGAAGTTTACACAGAATTTGAGACAAGATCATTTGATTGGTAGGTCAGACGATATCATGGAGTACATGAAAGGATTTAGGATGCATTACAAAACTCCCTAGCACTAGGTTGATCATGTCCTCTTTCCAATTAATTTGGCAGAAAAGTGGCATTGTATATTGGCGTGTGTATCATTCCATAAGAAATGTTTTTATGTATATGACTCGCTACCTAGTCGAAAGCACAAAAAAGCTATTCTAAAAAATGGCAGAGGCATATGTTGTATTGACTTCCCTATTTCTAGTTAGCATTGAATTTTATAACCAATAGAGTGATATTGTAGTATAAAATGGTCTGCACATGGGAAATGACTTGACTGATCTATTTGAGATTGATTTGACTACAAATCTGCCAACACAACAAAATTCGTAAGAATAATTAATTTTTTTACTTTGTTTTCCTCATTCATATTAACACTTTTCACTAATAATCAATTTTTTTATTCTATTCATTTGTTTTATTTTAGAGATTGTGGAGTATATGTTGCATTCTTTGTTGAGTACATTATTGAAGGTCTTCCAATCTGTATTGCCAATTTTGATGTGGATGGTCTTCGAGCTAAGTTTGGTATACTTCTATGGCATTATGGGAGGAACAAGTAGTTTCATAGTAAATCAAGTGAATCTAAGGCTCCAATAGTAACAAAAAAGACTAGTAGAAAGAAGCGCAAGAAGTAGTATAGGTCTCTTTTTGCTTTTAGTTAATCGTAACATTGAACCTTTGCAGGATTTTAATAGTTTTTGATGAAATATGGTATTTTCCATTATTAGATTGTAAAAACACTAGCTTTTAAAAGTATGTTCTAGGAATACAATTGTTATAGTACAATATGTTGCTATAACCGTTTTAACGTTAGAATCTATTTTCAGATTGTTTCCTTTTGGATTTGGAAAACTGTAGGAGTTTTAATTTTGGCAACATATTTATTTGAATGAGAAGAAATATTTTTAGAAAGAAAATTGGTTTTGGATTTGTATTGAGAGCAGATTTTGGTTCAAGTATATTAATGCAGTAGAAATATATACTAATCAGGTATACAGATATACCATTTGGGTATCACGTTGTATTTGAGTCCTTTTTTTCCTACAACAACTAGATGTAAATACTTACATGCGTTGCAAAGTGTGCCAATTTTGTTGAGGAAGTATTTACAAATATTGTATTTTTTTGGTGCATCACTTGTATTTCTGCACATATTTTGGTTTAACCATATTTGTGCAATAAAATTATATACCAACAAGATATACAAATATACCATTCGTGTATCATATTGTATTTGAGTACCCTTTTTTCCTGTAGTACTTAGATGTAAATGGTTTCCAATTTGTTATTCAATACTGACATGAGTTGCAAAGTGTGTCTATTTTATTGAGGAAGTATGTACAGATGTTGTATTTTTTGGTGGACCACTTGTATTGATGCACATATTTTGGTTTAACCATATTAGTGAAACAACTATATACCAATAAGGTATTAAAATATATCATTGGAGTATCACATTGTATTTGAGTATCTTTTTGTTATACTTCAATATTGACATGAGTTGTAAAGTGTGTCAATTTTATTAAGGAAGTATGTACAGATATTGCATTTTTTTGATGCACCACTTGTATTTCTACACATATTTTGGTTTAACCATATTAGTACAATACAACTATATACCAATAAGATATACACATATACCATTTGTGTATCACATTGTTTTTAAATACCTTTTTTCCCCTGCAGTAACTGCATATAAATGACTTCCAATTTGTTGTAATTCAATCTGACATGAGCTGCAAAGCATGCCCATTTCGTTAACGATGTATGTATAGATATTGCATTTGGGGCGCCACTTCTATTTCTGCACATATTTTGATACCAATAAGGTATACAAATATAGCACTTGGATATCACATTACATTTGAGCGCCTTTTTCCCTGCAACAATTAGATATAAATGCATCCCACTTTTATATGCTAAAATAGCAATAAGTAGATTCTTATTGAAAAAACAAGTAACCATATAATTTTTTTGCCAAAAAGTAATTTGGAAAAGAATCACCATACCAAATATATATCTAGTGCAAGACATGCATTTTATTTCTTTGCAATTCGAATGATATGATTCTATGATATACCTGTTCTATAAAAATATTAAAGCATTATATCAATGTCTCTTTGGAATATTTCGGCACGTTCTCCAGTTGTGTCTTTTTTTCCCGCATAGTGCACATGTAACTGTATTTCCTTCCCCACCTCCTATGACTCTCTTCCTTTTGGGTCTTCATGGTTTGATTTTTTCTTTTGGTGACAGTACCACATGCAAAGAGATATGTTCTGGATTTTCCACGTTGTTTCATCGGCAAAGAGTTCACTGGTATCTCATATGTTTTCAGCAAGTAGTCTATGTTGTAGTAATCCGAGCAATACTTGTATGAAGCCATATGTAATTTTTGTATAAGTGTCATTGCATATGGATATGAAATATCGTCTAGCTGATACCTTTCACAAGTGCAATTTTTTTCATGTAGGCGCACCACATTTCTTGTTTGGCCATCAATTACTAAATGTAAGAATTTAGTTGATGACAATAACTAATATAATTTTAATTAAAAAAATTCATTTGCTGTGTAATGTAATAGTATATTTTAATAGCAATATGTAGTTGTTTAGTGATATCTTTAAGGTGCAGAAGTAAAACTACAGTACATGCAGTATTTTTATGATTCTGAAAATGCATACCGTCATCGTCTGTGATAAGATAATATTAGCTGCTAATATTTTTTCATACCTTTCACCAATCTCATAAATGATTCCACGACATCCTTCCGATTAGTGTAATTCCATTTCTGAATCAATATCGTCATAAAGTCTAGCAAATTCACAAATGGGAGGTCTCTTGTATGCTTGTTTGCTGCATTTACTGATTATACAATATTCGATGTCATGGTCATATTTTCGTTGGAATGTGCCCAGGACCATTTATCATATCCAATATCCTTCAGGTATGTATTCAGTCAACTATCATTAGCTTCTAACTCTGCCATATGCTTGTTGAATTCTTTAACATAGTATGCTTTTGCTAACGCAAAGTATACTTCTTTGATTTGTTTTTGGCTCTTCCTGAAGTTTGTCTTTATGTTGTTCCACATATGGAACATCATGCACAATGAGGAAATTCTGGATAAACAATTAAAGTTTCTCTCCATATACCATCATGCATGTGTGATGCAATGCACATTCCCTCTCTTTGTCCATAAATTTCTGTGAACTGCACGAAAAACAACTCCCACGATGCATTATTTTTCGAATTAACAAGTGCATATGCGAGGGGTAGAATGTATCCAGTAAAACCAAAGGAAAAAATATTAGTTACAACACAAAATATTAATATATCATTTCATATAGTAGTATAGTCATAGGTAGGTGCAGGTATGTAGCAAAATAATTATATACTCTATTAGTATACTTGTATACCATATTGGTACATATGATATTTGAGGATCTTTTTTGCTGCTTTAACTTAATGTAATTAGATTGAATTTTTATAATAGTAAAGTACATCAATTATTCAATATTGGTTCTGAGACAACTTTTTTTGTTACCCTCTATGTCTTTCCTGGAAGCCGTGAGTATGGTTCCTCTGTATGTTGACTTTAAAAAACCAACATCAACTACAATTGTTGGCCTACAATAGATCCAACCTCTAATCAATGCATCTATAGCTATGAATTCATACAAGAAGCTCCCATCTACTTCAGTGTGTAGTCATGTCACTGATCTTGGATTAGCATACTCTAACATGTAAAGATATGTTGGTATTTTCTTGTATGGCTCACTTGGTGTTACTCTCAACAATTGCATTTTTTTTTCTTTTGATATCCATGCTTGCATGTAGCTTAAGCCCATACCAGTGTTTTAAAGGGCGAGCCCTGGGGCAAGGCGCACCAAAAATGCTCCGAGGCGATGGTATGGGGCGAATGTCTCAAGAGGCGTACGCCCAGCAATTCGGGGCGTACGCCCGAGCGTTTGAGGTGAGTTTTTTTTAGTGAGGCGTAAGCCCCAAAGATTTTTTCAAATTAAAATAATTTTTTTGAATAAGTCCTTTATATAATACCCAAGTTCTCAAAATTCAGCTTGGTAATTACTCAAAAGATTTAAAAAGCAACTGAAATGTATTAAATTTAAAAGTCAAGACTTTTTTTATTGATTAAAGCCCTAATTCATGGTCATTCCCAATTCTTTATCTTGTCCGCTAGTCTGCTAATATCTCCCAAAAGCAACGAATATTCATTCTTTTTTTACAAATATAAAGAGAACTTCATTCTCGTTCATAGCAGCAAGTTCAAAGTTCAAATTGCAGGTTAGTCATCCTTTTTGTTCCTCCATGTAGAAAACTTTATTCTTTTCGACTCAAGTTACTTGAGCTTCTAAGTAGCGTATAACAGATTATTTTGACTAGTTTATTGTGAGGATGAAGCGTGCGCGCGCGCGCACACACACACACACACACACACACACACATATATATATATATATATAGTTTCCTTCATTTTTTATGTAATTTTACCTGTTTATAAATATTTATTGTAATTATATTATTTTATAAAATATTAAAAATTAAATACTTATGGAGCTTACACCCCGTTCCTCGGGACTTACACCTCGCTGAGGCATATGTAGAACACCTCGCCTTACGCCTATGTCTTTTAAAATACTAGTCCATACCATATGCTTTTTGGATGTCTCTCTGGCATATGTTGGTGTATATATAGTTTTTGGTCAACAAATTTATCTTGTACCACAGCTGCAACAAAAGCTGAGATAACTTGCTTTTGTGAAAAAAATCCCTTATCATTTGAACAACTGTGGACAGAATTGAAATCCGTCACTTTGAAAAGATTTGATGCTCGTAGGTTTGATTCTTTAAGTCTCCAAGTGAATCTTTCATCTATACAATGAAGGGTATGCATGTTTATAATACAAATACAATTATATAGAGAAGAAGAATGATCAAAATAATTGTGTACTCAAATAGTATATTGATATTCTAAATATGTATAATGTTCACATATTTATGTCGTTTTTTGCTTTCAACCTAGTATACTGATATAGCCTACTTATATACTATAAAAATATCATGTGTTACTGATAAAAAATACAGACAAACCAATACAATTCTATACTTACATAGTATATTTCTATAGGATAGTTATATACTATATCGGTATCATGTTTTACTAATAAAACACACACACAAACCAGTGCAATTTTATACTCACATAGTATACTCATATAACATACTTATATACTATGTCAGTATCATCTTTTACTGATAAAAACACATACAAACCAGTACAATTCTATACTCACATAGTATAGTGATTTAGCATACATATATACTATATCAGTATCATGTTTTACTGATTAAAAAAATACACACAAATCAGTACAATTCTATACTCATATAGCATACTTATATACTATATCGGTGTCATCTTTTACTGATAAAAGAACACACATACAAAAACTAATACAATTCTATACTAACATAGTATACTAATATAGCATAGTGATATACTATATCGGTATCATGTTTTATTCATAAAAAAAACACACATAACCTAGTACAATTCTATACTCACATAGTATACTTATATAGCATACTTATATACTATATCAATATCATCTTTTACTGATAGAAATACAAACAAACTAGTACAACTCTATACTCACATAGCATACTGATTTAGCATATTTATATACTATATTCGTATCATCTTTTACTGCTAAAAAAACACACACAAACCAGTACAATTCTATACTTACATAGTATATTGATATAGCATAGTGATATACTATATCGGTCTCATGTTCTATTGATAAAAAACACACACACAACCTAGTACAATTCTATACTCGCATAGCATACTGATATACTATATAGGTATCACATAGTCGTTTACTTCAAAAAATGCAGACGAACCTTCTTGGGCATGATTTATTAACCCGATATTGATATTTTTCTCTAACGGTATATTGTTTCATAACAAGAGCCAACATGTTCTAGTCTTTGTAAATTTTCCCTTTTTCAACTTTTTGATGAAATTGATCAGTTATGATGTTTGTATCATCAAGTTCTATACCGGTTCCATATTCTTCTTGCACATCAAAAGTGCTAATCATATCACTACTTTCAAATTGTGCAATTTATGATGAAATTTTAGGAACATCAAAACTGGATGTGCTTGCAACTATAGTATTTTTTAGAAAACGACACACATAGTGGGAGTGTTGTCATCCCTGCACTTGATTTTTTCAATTCCATACAAACACTAATACTCATATCATTGCAAATTGTAATTAGCGGATATCCTTGAGCAATAACATACTGAATAACTGTTGTGTTACTGTCCTTTGGCAGTTGCTTCGCAATCTCTCTGAGAAGTTGTTCAAATTTCCAACATGTCTTTATTAGAATTGCATCAATATGAAAGTTTATAAAATTATGGTTATCATCCCATTCTCCACTATGCTGCGGGAGAATTGGTATATTTTCCATGATTCTACAAATTCTGAAGTTATAACTACTTTGATGTCCAAAATCGTATCTCGACAGTGCAAATTTCAACAGTATTAATGTCAATTACTGAATTTCAACAGAAGATTGTTCGAACTCAAATTAGTTGTTATGCTTTAAACCTCCAGATCTCCAGATCTCCAAACTGAGAATAGAATTATTAATTAAAAATTCAGAAGTTTGAGCGCTAAACTTCTGTAATCTGCAAAATCAAAATCTGAACAATACGATGCGAATTTTAGCATCAAAAGTTTCAGCATCTTCGAAAGTCAAATCAACTGCTATGATTCGAACATATTGATACTTTTACCAAATTTAAGGAGAAAAAGTCAAATTTTAAGAATATCCGAGTCCTGAATCTACAGATTCATGAACGTTGTTGGGGCGTTGGTTAGCCCAAAAGATATCACGAGGAACTGGTAATAGCCAAACCAGGTCCGGAAGGCTATCTTAAGAATATCCTAGTCCGAAATCTTCAACTGGTGAAACCCTGACCTCAAATCAATCTTGGAGAACATTGTAGCTTCTTGCAACTGCCCAAATAGATCATCAATACGCGACAAAGGATACTTGTTTTTGATTGTGACTTTGTTCAACTGCCTGTAATCAATGCACATTCTCATAGTACCATCCTTCTTCTTCACATATAGAATTGGTTCACCCCAAGGTGACCCGCTAGGCTGAATAAACCCATTATCAAGGAGTTCCTGAAGCTTCTCCTTCGATCCCTTCAATTCAGCTGGTTTCATACAATACGGTGGAATACAAATGGGCTGAGTGCCCGACACCAAGTCAATACCAATGTCAATATCCCTGTCAGGCGGCATGCCCGACAGGTCTGCAGGAAACACATCCGGAAATCTCGCACCACCGGAAAAGAATCGATAGTCGGGGTCTCTGCACTAACATCCCTCACAAAGGCCAACATGATAGACAATCCTTCTCAAAAATCCTCTAAGACTTCAAGTATGAAATCACTCTACTAGAAATATAGTCTAAAGAGCCTCACCACTCAATCTGTGGCAACCCCGGCATCGCCAACATCACATTCTTAGCGTGACAATCCAAAATAGCATGAAATGGAGACAACCAATCCATACCCAATATCACATCAAAATCAACCATACTAAGCAGAAACATATAAACTCTAGTTTCCAATCCACCAATAGTCATTACACACGATCCACAACAATAGTATCGCCCACCGACGTAGATATATGAACAGATGAAACTAGAGACTCCCGGGGTATACAGATAATGGGAAAAATACGATGATACATATGAATATGTGGAAACAGGGTCAAATAATACATAAGCATCTCGATGACATACTGAGATAATACCTATGATCATTGTGTCTGAAGCAAGACTCTACTAAACCTGCTCATGACTCGTGATACCAACTTGTTTCCACAAACCTAGGCTCTGATATCAACTTTTCACAAACCAAAAATCAACTGTCGTGATGGCGCCTATCGTGGAACTAGGAAATCCACTACTCAATATCTCAACACAGTAAAAACTTTGAAAATAAAGACCGAAGCAATTAATATTGAAGAAAGCCTTTTTGAAATAGAAATAGTCTGAAATACGATACAATCTATCTCAAAATCGGGGTATCACAGAGTACATGAGCATCTATACCGGGATATAGTCTATTACAATGTCTAGGGAAAAAAACTAAAGTACAAATAGAGATAAAGAAGGAGAGTCAAGGCCTGCGAACGCTATGCAGCTATCTTGATTGTCTCCAAATCCTGACTCCTCGATCAGCAGCCACCTTGACCCGAAGCACCTGAATCTGCACACGCGATGCAGGGTGTAACATGAGTACAACCAACTCAGCAAGTAACAAGTCCAACCTTTGGACTAAAAGGTAGTGACGAACTAAACTAGTATAGTTAAAAATAGAAATAACAGTGCAAAAATGTTGGCATGCTTTCAAGTTAAATAGATAGTTCAAAACAGTAAAATAGATCAAATTTAAATAATGTGAAGAATATAAATCTTCTACTTCTACATGCCAATGCACATACTGTATGTGATGCACCATGCTGACAGCCTCATGTGCTCACGCTCTCAAATTCTCAACCACTCGGTACTGTATATGGCACATACGGCCCAGGGAAGATCCATCCCAGAATATATACATCACTGATCATCAATCACCTAGTACCGAGGAGGGCCAATCCAACACGTGGAAAAGATCCATCTCCGGTATATCATGCTTCAGACAAGATCCATATCTAGGGAAGATCCATAATTGTCAATCATAATCAGGCTCTCGGCCTCACTCAGTCATCAATCTCTCCAGTCTCACTGATGGGCTCACAATATCATGAAAATAGCCCGAAAATAATGATATGATGTATCAATAAATAAAAACAGATACCAGGATATGATATGATATGCATAGATATGACTGAGTACGAAATATCAATGAAATCAGAAAGATGACAACAAGAAACTACCACTATGGGTCCCAAAAGTACCGCATGAAGCCTAAACATGATATCTAGAATGATTGACAACTCAATTACTTTATCACATAATGAAAATACGGATATCAACCAAATAGAACCACTACACAGTGCCATGGAATCAACCAGGTTACAATTCCCGCAGTGCACGCCCGCACGCCCGCCGTTTATCACCTCAATACCAATTACATAATACATGATTCGGGGTTTCGAACCCTCAGAACCAAGTTTGAAAGTGTTACTAACCTCAATACGGGCGAACAATCTACTCCAAAATGCCTTTTCCTCTCAAATCGGTCTCCAAATGTCACGAATCTAGCCACAAGCAACACACCACAATTAATATAGGCTAAAGGGATCAATTTTACAAGAAAAATACTAAATTATAGCCAAAATCTGAAATCGGCTCAAACCCGGGCCCCGGGCCCACGTCTCGAAATCCGAAAAAAGTCGCAAAACCCGAAAGTCCATTCACTCATGAGTCTAACCATACCAAATTTACTCAAATCCCATAACAAAATCCCATTCAAAACCATAAAAATCTAAGTCAAGAACTCTTTTTCTTTTTCCCCAATTTTCCACCCTAAATCACAAATTAGATGATGGAATTAAAGGCATAATCATGGAATTTGACCAAAATTAAATAGGAATCACTTACCCAAAACACCCACACAAGAATCTCTCCAAAAATCGCCTTCTACCAAGCTCTCACTTCAATTTTATGATATTAACTCAAAAGCCTCGTTTTCAATCTTTTAAATCTGCCCAGATGCACCTTCATCGTGAATGTGACCGCCCTCTCGAGTTCACGTAGACCAATATGCCTACCACTCAATTTAACACTTCGAGAACGCGACCACATCTTCGCGAATGCGAAGCTTTTCCAACTCCATTCTTCACGAACGCAACCCCTGCCCCGCGATCGCGACACGTCACCCGCGTTCGTGATGCACACACAGTCCATACCTTCGCGTTCACGTCCTCTTCTTCGCGAACGCGAAGACCAAAATCTTCCCAGCTCATAGAAACCCTTCGTGAACGTGAGATTCCTCTCGAGAACGCGTAAGAGGAAACCAGAAGAACTCATCAGCAGTTATCAACCCACAACCTAAGTCCAAAAGTGATCCGTTAACCACCTGAAACTCATCTGAGGCCCCCAGGACCCAACCAAACATATTATCGAGTCCAAAAACATCATATGAACTTAGTCGATCATATAACAGCTCCGGACCCGAACCAATTAACTTGGTAAGTCAAATAACAGTTGTAGAACACAAAAGGAGCAGAAAATGGGGGAACGAGGCTACAACTCTCGAAATGAACGGCTGGGTCGTTACATCCTCCCCTTTTAAACAAATGTTCGTCCTCCAATGAGTATAGAGACATACCTGAAGTGGTGAAAGATGAGGATAACGGCTGCGCATATCATGCTCGATTGCCCAAGTCGCCTCCTCTACCGGCTGACCCCTCCACTGAACCTTCATGGAAGCAATGTTCTTTGACCTCAGCTTTCGAACCTGCCTGTCCAAAATAGCCATCGACTCTTCAACATAAGATAAATCATTGTCCAACTGGACTGAGCTGAAATCCAACACGTGAGACGGATCGCCGTGATACTTCCGGAGCATAAAAACATGGAATACTAGATGAACTCCTGCTAGACTGGGAGGCAAGGCAAGATCATAAGCAACCTCCCCAACACGTCACAACACCTCAAATGGTCTTTTCAAACCTCATAACACCCGTCATGGGTGACACCCGGAGCAGGACCCAATCTCCAACCATGAATGCAACATCGCGAACCTTCTGATCCTCATAACTCTTCTTTCTAGACTGGGATGTGCGAAGTCAATCCTGAATCACCTTAACCTTCTCTAGAGAATCCTGAACCAAGTCGGTACCCAATAACATAGTCTCGCCCGGCTTGAACCAACCCATTGGAGACCAACACCGCCTACCATACAGAGCCTCATATGGTGCCATCTGGATGCTCGAGTGATAACTGTTGTTGTAGGCAAGCTCCGTAAGTGGCAAGAACTGATCCCACAAACCCCCAAACTCCATCACACACATACGGAGCATATCCTCTAATATCTGAATAGTGCGACCAGACTGTCCGTCCGTCTGAGGGTGAAATGTTGTGCCGAACTCCACTCGAGTACCCAACTCATGTTGTACGGCCCTCAAGAACCGTGATGTAAACTGCATACCCCGGTTAGAGATGATAGATATTGGTACGCCATGAAGCCTGGCGATCTCGCGGATATAAACTCGAGCAAGTTGCTTGGAAGAATAGGTAGTCATCACAGGAATGAAATGAGCTGATTTGGTTAGCCTATCCACAATCACCCAAACTACATCAAACTTTCGTTGAGTCCATGGAAGCCCAACAACGAAATCCATAGTGATCCGCTCCCATTTCCACTAGGGAATTTCTAACTTCTGAAGTAACCTACCTGGCCGCTGATGCTCATACTTCACCTGCTGGTAATTTAGACATCGATCTACATACTCCACTATGTCCTTCATCATTCTTCTTCACCAGTAATGCTGCCTCAAGTCCTGATACATCTTTGCGGCACCCAGATGAATAGAATACGCAAACTGTGAGCCTCCCGGAGAATCAACTCACGCAAACCATCTACATTGGGCGCACATAGCCTACCCAGCATCCTCAATGCACCATCATTCCCAATAGTGGCCTCCTTAGCATCTGCTGGACCATTTCCTTAAGAACAAGAAGATGGGGGTCATCATACTGACGCTCCTTGATACGATCATAAAGAGAAGACCGTGAGATCACACAAGCTAATACTCGACTCGGCTCAGAAATATCCAATCTAACAAACTGGCTGGCTAAGGCCTGAACATCCAATGCCAATGGCCTCTCTACTGCTGGTATATATGCTAAGCTCCCCAAACTCTCCGCTCGGCGACTCAAAGCATGGGCCACCACATTGGCCTTCTTGGGATGGTAAAAAATGGTGTATCATAGTCCTTAAGCAGCTCCAACCACCTCCGCTGACGCAAGTTAAGATCCTTCTATTTGAACAGATGCCGTAAACTCCGATGATCAGTGTAAATCTCATAATGGACACCGTACAAATAGTGCCACCAAATCTTCATGGCATGAAAAATAGATGCTAACTCAAGGTCGTGGAGAGGATAGTTCTTTTCATATGGCTTCAACTAGCACAAAGCATAAGCAATCACTCCACCCTACTGCATCAGAACACACCGAGAAGCATCACAATACACTGTATAAGAACCAGAAGTTGATGACAGAATTAGAACTAGCTTGAGCTTCTGAAAGCTCTCCTCGCACTCATCCGATCACCTGAAAGGAGCACCCTTTTGGGTAAATTTGGCCAAGGGCGATGCAATAGACAAAAATCCCTACATGAAGTGACAATAATAACCAACCAAGCCAAGAAAGCTCCAAATCTCCGTGACTGAGGACGATCTGAGCCAACTATGAACCGCCTCTATCTTCTTCGGATCCACCATGATACCCTCACTGGACACTGCGTGCCCCAAGAACGTCACTGAACTGAGCCAAAACTCACACTTGGAGAAATTTTCATAAATCTTCTCCCCCCTCAACCGCCAAAACACAATTCTCAGATGCTGGGCATGCTCCTCCTGGCTACGAGAGTACACAAGGATATCATCAATGAATACAATAATGAACGAGTCAAGATAAGGCTAAAATACACTGTTCATCAGATGTATGAACGCTGCTGGGAGGTTGGTCATCCAAAAAGACATCACGAGTAACTCATAATGGCCATACAGGGTCCTAAAGGCTGTCTTAAGGATATCCGAGTCCCGAATCTTCAACTAGTGATACCCTGACCTCAAATCAATCTTGGAGAACACCCTCACTCCCTAAAGCTGGTCAAATAGATCATCAATACGCGATAAAGGATACTTGTTCTTGATTGTGACTTTGTTCAAATACCTGTAATCAGTGCACATTCTCATAGTACCATCATTCTTCTTCACATATAGAATTGGTGCACCTCAAGGTGACATGCTAGGATGAATAAACCCCTTATCAAGGAGTTCCTGAAGTTGCTCCTTCGATCCCTTCAATTCAGCTGGTTCCATACGATACGATGGAATAAAAATGGGCTGAGTGACCGTCCTAGTCAATAACAAAGTCAATATCCCTGTCAGGCGGCATGCCTGGCAGGTCTACAGGAAACACATCCGGAAAATATCGCACCACCGAAACAAAATCAATAGTCGGGATCTCTGCACTAACATCCCTCACAAAGGCTAATAAGATAGACAACCCTTCTCAACCATCTGCTGAGCCTTCAAGTATGAAAACACTCTACTGGAAACATAGTCTAAAAAGCCTCGCCACTCAATCCATGGCAACCCCGGCATCGCCAACGTCACAGTCTTAGAGTGACAATCCAAAATAGCATGACATGGAGATAACCAATCCATACCCAATATCACATCAAAATCAACCATACTAAGCAGCAATAGATCAACTCTAGTCTCCAATCCCCCAATAGTCACTACACACGACCAGTATACACGGTCCACAACAATAGTATCGCCCACCAGCATAGATACATGAGCAGATGAAACTAGAGACTCCTGGTTCATATCCAGATAATGGGAAAAATACGATGATACATATGAATAGGTGGAACCAGGGTCGAATAATACAGAAGCATCTCGATGACATACTGAGATAATACATGTGATCACTGTGTCTGAAGCAACAGTATCAGGTCTGGTAGGGAGTGCATAGAAATGGGCCTGACTGCCACCTGATCGACCTCCCTCTCTAGGGTGACCCCAAGATGACTGAGCTCTACCCTGAGCTAGCTGGGCGGGTGGTAAAGTAACTGGTGCTGAAGTCGTAGGCTGACTCCTCTGCTAAGCTGAACCTCCTGAGAGGCGGAGACAATGCCTCTTGATATGACCCAAATCTTCACACTCAAAGTAACCTCTCCCTAAGAATGGCGGTGTGTACTAAAGGGAGCTGCGAGCACCGGGATAACTAGTAGAAGGCCCCGACATAGATGAACCCTGAGCTGATGGTGCATGAGACGAACTCTGAGCTTGAAGGGCACTGAGAGATGAGTGACCCTGATTGGAACTGTGAGAACCATGGCCAGATGATGCACCACTGTGAGCTGGGTGAGCCGTTTGAGCATGCATGTAAGGACGACTCTTGCCGTGGTGGAACTGACCTCCAGAGGGAACACCACTAAAAGCACCTGATCCACGAGACCTCTTAGCCTCTCTCTCAACCTGCTCCTGACTGCGGACCATCTTAATCTGTCGAGCAATGTCGAAAACCTCCTCGAATGTAGAACCAGATACCCTCTCTCTGTCATAAGAACCTGCAACTGAAATGTAAGGCCATCAATGAACCTCTTGATTCTCTCCCTATCTGTGGGAACTAGTTAGACTACATGACGGGCCAACTCAGAGAACCACATCTCGTATTACGTCACAAACATATCATCCTGATGTAACTGCTTAAAATAGTTTGCGCGGCTCCTCTCTGCGAGACTACATCACGAACTTCTCCAAAAAGAGAACAATGAACTCCTGCCAAGTAAGTGTCGCTGCATCGACTGACCTACGCCTCTCATAAGCCTCCCACCAGGTGAAGGCATCCCCAAAGAACCGAAAAGTAGTGAACAATACCCCACTGGTCTCCAGAATACCTGCTATACGGAGCATCCTCTGACACTTATCCAAGAAGCCTTGTGCATCCTTCGCTTATGCACCACCAAAAGATGGAGGGTGGAGTCTCCCAAACCTCTCCAATTTGTTGCTCATCATCAGGCATAACAGGAACTACATAGTCCAGAGCAGCTGCAACCGATTGGGATGGTGGTGCCCCGTGTGTCTCGAGTCCTTGTATCACCTGCTCTGGTGTGTGGGCGGCGGGAGTCTGAGTACCTCCCCCATACTGAGAAGTGGCCGCTGCGGCCGAAACAGAAACCGCATGCGCAAGACTGGTGAACAAGTCAGAATCTGAGCTATGGCCTCTTGAAGATCTGGAATCACAATGGCATAACTGGTTCCTGAACTGGTCCTGCTGGCGTATCCACAACTGGGACCTGATCCTAAACTAGGGGAAACTGGTGGATCTGCAGGTGATGCCTTAGCTGTTGTGCGAGCCGCACCTCTGCCTCTACCGCGACCTCGTCTTCTCACGGAGCTGAATGGTGGTACTGGTGGCTGTCCATCCTACCCCGTAGTATGTGTCCTCACCATCCGTGAGATAATAGAACAACAAAATTTTAGTTACCAGAATCAACAGATTCGCGCGACAAGAATTCAAGAATGTGAAGTTTCCTAAGGTTTCAGCAGCCTCTCAAAGATAAGTACAAACGTCTCCGTACCGATCCGGAAGAGTCTACTAAACATGCTCATGACTCATGAGACCTATGTAACTTAGGGTCTGATACCAACTTGTCACGACCCAAAAACCAACCGTCGTGATGACGCCTATCGTGGAACTAAGAAAGCCACTACTCAACATCTCAACACAGTAAAAACATTGAAAATAAAGACGGGAGTACATACAGAGATAAAGAAGGAGAGTCAAGGTATGCGAGCGCCATGCATCTACCTTGATCGTGTCCAAATCCTGACTCCTCGATCAGCAGCCGTCGTGACCCGAAGCATCTGGATCTGCACATGGGGTGCATGGTGTAACGTGAGTTCAACTAACTCAGTAAGTAACAAGTCTAACCTTTGGACTGAAAGGTCGTGACGAATGCAACTGGTACAGTTAAAAATAGAAATAACAATGCATAAATGTAGGCATGCTTTCAAGTTAAATAGATAAAATATGAACAATTTGAAGAATATAACACTTCCACTTCTACATGACAATGCACATACTGTATGTGATGCACCATGCTGACAACCTCATGTTCTCACACCCTCAAATGTTCAACCACTATGTACTATATATGGCCCATACGGCCCAGGGAAGATCCATCCTAGAATATATACATCGCTGACCATCAGTCACCCAGTCCCGAGGATGACCAATCCAGCCCGTGTAGAAGATCTATCTCCAGGTTTATCAGGCTTCGTACAAGATCCATGTCCAGGGAAGATCCATCCCTCAATAATATCAACCGCGCTCATTGGGGGTGTGTACAGACTTGGGAGGGGCTCCTTCAGCTCAAGCGCTATCATAAATCAATATAACCGTTGCAACGTGTAGCCCGAACCCATAACTATTAATCATAATCAGGCTCTCGGACTCACCCGGTCATGAATCTCCCCAATCTTACTCACGGGCTCACAATGACATGAAATTAGCCCGAAAACAATGATATGATGTATCAATAAATAACAACAGAGACTGGGATATGATATGAGATGCATAGATATGATTGATTATGAAATTTCAATGAAATCAATAAGATGACAGCAAGAAACGACCATTATAGTTCCCAACAGTACCGGCATAAAGCCTAAACATGATATCTAGCATGATCGACAACTCAATTACTTTATGTCATGACCCGAAATTCCCACTTTCGGGACAGTGATGGCGCCTAAAATTTCACTTGCTAGGAAAGCCAACGTTAGAGGATTCTTAATGCCAACTTTAGTCAATTTCAATACCAAGAACAATTAAGCTAATATGAGCTAAAAGTGAATTGTGGAATAACATAAAACCCATAATATATGGTACATTTAGTATCTGGAGTCACAACTGATGAGCTTCTAAGATTTATTACAAACAGAGTCTGAAAGAAAATACAACTGTTCTAAAAGAAAGGAAACAATAAAATAAAGAAACTAAGAAAGGACTCCGGGGTCTGTGGACGCCAACAGATCTACCTTGGGTCTCTAACAAGCAAGTCCAGCAGCTAAACTCACGATCAACTACGACCGGTACCAAAATTTGCACGACAAGTGCAGAGTGTAGTATGAGTACAACCGACCACATGTACTCATAAGTGTCGAGCCTAACCTCGACGAAGTATAGTGACGAGGCTATGACAAGACACCCACATAATAAACCTGTTCAGATGACAGTGTCTGTAAAAATAACAACGAGTAACAGCTAAACATGTATTATTGGGAGGGGGAAATGCTAAAGGGGTACAAGATATAAGAGATACAGTGGAAATGATAATTAGAACAATCAATATGCAATTAACCAGTAAAAACAAGTAAGCACAATAAGAAAAATTGCACGGTATCACCCTTCGTGCTTTTACTCTCAACCTCACAATGAAACAAAGGTACTGCACGACATCACCCTTCGTGCTTGTACTCTCAACCTCACAATATGAATCAATAGATATGGCACGACATCACCCTCCATGCACTATCTCTCATAACATGGCACGACATCACCCTTCGTGCATCAACACTATATGGCACGACATCATTCTTTGTGATTTAACACTCACAATATGGCACAACATCACCCTTCATACATTGACACTCACAATATAGCACGACATCACCATTCCTGCATTAACACGCACAATATGGCACTGCATCACCCTTCGTGCATCAACACTATATGGCACGACATCATTCTTTGTGATTTAACACTCACAATATGGCACAACATCACCCTTCATACATTGACACTCACAATATAGCACGACATCACCATTCCTGCATTAACACGCACAATATGGCACTGCATCACCCTTCGTGCATCAACACTATATGGCACGACATCATTCTTTGTGATTTAACACTCACAATATGGCACAACATCACCCTTCATACATTGACACTCACAATATAGCACGACATCACCATTCCTGCATTAACACGCACAATATGGCACTGCATCACCCTTCGTGCATCAACACTATATGGCACGACATCATTCTTTGTGATTTAACACTCACAATATGGCACAACATCACCCTTCATACATTGACACTCACAATATAGCACGACATCACCATTCGTGCATTAACACGCACAATATGGCACTGCATCACCCTTCGTGCATCAACACTATATGGCACGACATCATTCTTTGTGATTTAACACTCACAATATGGCACAACATCACCCTTCATACATTAACACTCACAATATAGCACGACATCACCCTTCGTGCATTAACACGCACAATATGGCACTGCATCACCCTTCGTGCTTTAACACTCTCCCTTACCACATAACAATGAACAAGTATAAAGTAGAGAGATAAAATCAACAACAACAAGCCTTACTTCATCAATGGTTCCACAATACCAATCTCAACTGTGGGATCAATACTCAGTTATCACAAAACCCATAAACACGATAAGAACAATCAATATAGTAAGTACCTTGCTCCAAAAGGTCCACTCAAAGCTCAATCACAGCTTTGCCTCTCAAACAAGCCTCCGAACCAATAGAATCTAGCAATTTACCAACCAAACAATTCAAATTAAGCCTTAGGAACTACCCACGATTGCAAAGAATTCAATTTAGTCCATTATTGAAAAATTCAACAAAAGTTAACCCCCGGGCCCTCTTGGTCCAATCCCAAAGTTCAGACTAAAACCCGATTACTCATTTAGCCCCGAGCCCGGTTATGTGATTTGTTTTGGAATCCAACCTCAATTTGAGGTCTAAATCCCCAATTTACAAAAATTCCTATTTCTACCCAAAACCCCTAATTTCCACTATGAAAACACAAGATTTTAGGTTGAAATCTTAGGAAATATAGTGAAAAATTAAAAGAAACTAGTTTAGAATCAGTTACCAATGATTTGGGGAATAAAAGTTCTTTGAAAAATCGCCTCTAAGGTTTTCTTGATTTGAAAATTTGAAGAATGAGCAAAAATCCCGTCTAAGTCAAGTTTTGATCAGTTGCAGATGTCGCATTTGCGACCTTGCGAATCCCGCAAATGCGAAGACCCTCACATCTCTGTATTCATCTCATTTGCGATGAAATGTTCGCAAATGCGAACACTAATCCTCCGCAAATGCGACCACTTGATCACATTTGTGATCACTGCCCCCACCTGTCCCACTTCTCGAATGCGAAGCACTTTTCCCAAATGCGAACATCATGTGGCCCAACTACTCTTCTCAAATGCGATGAGTAGCTCGCAAATACGAACCCATCAGAGGTCGCAAATGCGATACTTGATCTCGCAAATGTGAGATCAGAGGCCTGCACCAGAATTGAAAACACCGACAACATTTTCTAAGCCCAAATTCACTCTGTAGCCTATCTAAAACTCACCCGAGCCCTCGAGGCTCTAAACCAACTATGCACACAAGTCTAAAAACATCATACGAACTTGCTCGCGTGTTCAAATCACCAAATAACACCTAAAACCACGAATTGAACACCAAATCAAATGATATTTTCAAGAAAACTTTGAAACTTCTATTTTCACAACCGAACGTCCGAATCACGTCAAACCAACTCTGTTTCTAACCAAATTTGACAGACAAGTCATGAATATAGTATTGGACCTATACCGGGTTCCAAAAACCAAAATACGAACCTGATATCCAAAAAGTCAAACCTTAGTCAAACATTTCAAAATCATTAGGCCTTTAACTTTAAAATTTCTACAAAGTGCGATAAATTGGGCTAGGGACTTTCGAATTCGATTCCGGCCGTACACCCAAGTCCCAAATCACGATACAGACCCACGGGACCGTCAAAACACGAATCCGGATTCATTTTCTCAAAACGTTGACCAAAGTAACTTAATAAGGCAAAATTTTTGTGTTTTCACAGTTTTTAACATAAAAACTTTCTGGAAAGACGTCTGGACTACACACGTAAATCGAGGAAGGATAAAATGAGGTATTTAAGGCTTCATATCGCAGAATTAGGTTCTAAAACATAAGATGACCTATCGGGTCATCACACTTTATCATATGATGAAAACACGGATATCAACCAAATAAAACCACTACATAGTGCCATGGAATCAACCAGGTCACAATTCCCACGGTGCATGCATGTATGCCCGCCACTTGTCATGTGCCTCACCTCAATACCAATTACATAATACATAATTCGGGGTTTTGAACACTCAAAACCAAGTTTGAAAGTGTTACTTACCTCAATCCGGGAAAAACTTCTACTCCAAAATGCCTTTGCCTCTCAAATCGCTCTCCAAACGTCCCGAATCTAGCCACAAGCAGTACAACACAATTAATATAGGCTAAAGGGATCAATTCCACAAGAAAAAAAATACTAAATTATTGCTAAAATATGGAATCGGCTGAAACACGGTCCCCGAGCCCACGTTCAAAATCTGACAAAAGTCACAAAACCCAAAATCCATTCACTAACGAGTCTAACCATACCAAATTTATCAAATCCGATAATAAAATCCCATTCAAAACCTCAAAAATCTAACTCAAAAACACTTCCTCTTTTCCCCTGATGTGATACTAAATTGCATAGTCTAGCATGTGATATACCTTACATTTGAAGTGCTTTAATGATAAAAATACACTTGTTAGGTTCTTAATGGAGTTTATTTCATGTGTAGGTGAATTGGAGATGGAAACGCAGCTAAAGGGAAGCAAATACGTCAAAAATACGCAAAAGGAGACACCCGGGCGATAGCCGGGCGTTTGCACCCTAAAGCCGGGCAACCCCTGGCGTTAGGGGGGGAGTTTGCCCCATAAGGCCAGGAACCCCCAGGTGTTAGGGGGGCGTTAGGGCCCAAACGCCAGGCCTGCCCTGGCCTTAAGGGGGCGTTTGGCCCCAAACGCCCGGTGTCCCAATTTCGGCCAGATTCGAGTTTTGACGAGTTTAAGTGTTTCCCGGTTGAAATAGAAGTCTCCTACATAGTTAGGGTTGGCCCAAAACATATAAATAGACCCCAAAAAACACAACTTAGGAGTACGGAAGAAGATACAGAAGGATTCAACAAGACAACACCATAGAAGTGACAAACATCGATTTCTACGTCTAGTATTCTTTACTTTGTATTTCAATTATGAAATTCATTTTAGTTTTGGTTCTCAATAGCATGAGTAGCTAATTTTTTTAGTCTAGGGTTTTGTTAGAACCCGTTGAGGATGAATTCATTGTGATATTAATATATTTTGGTTGATTAAACTCTTTTTATTCAACGATGTTCTGATTGTAGTTGATTGAAAGAGCTCTCGATTAACTCTTCCTATTTATTATGTATCTACTTGAGAGAGAGTGCATATTTAGGTAGTTGTTTAACAACACCACTCCCGGAGTATAAACGAAAGTCATAACCGAGGGTTTAGAGGTTAGATTAGAGATAATGAAACTTCGGGTGCAATCTAAAGTGAATTGTTNTTGACAGAGATAGCCAATTAAATTATAAGAAATATCCAAGGAAGAATTCACCAACGGGGGAAACCATAACCATAGACCCTTTATTATCATTGTTACATTAACTTGTTAATTCATTGCTAGTTTATTATTATTAATTGTAGAATTAGTTAAAAATCAATAAATTGATATTCAAAGTCTTGAGAAAAGTGATTAAGTAACAGGTTAGTATTTTATAG
>ML411133.1:0-26434 GCA_005239525.1 Nicotiana knightiana | reverse complement strand
CAGTTGACATAAACAGGAAGGTGACTCCGAAGCCTGCGAACGCAGCAACAAGTTTACCTTGAGCCTCCTTATCAACAATCCATGCAGCTAACAACAACAATAACCTGGATCTGCACACAAAAATGCGCAGAAGTGTAGTATGATCACACCACAGCGGTGCCCAGTAAGTATCAAGACTAACCTCGGTGAAGTAGTGACGAGGACTAGTCAAGACACCACTGTTCTAATAAGTAAACATACATAAATGTACCAATGACCAAAACATAATATCTATCTAAAGATATTTTGATATAATTAACGGTACGATCGAATAATATGGAATAAAATTCAATAATTACGATCAACGGACAGCATAATAGGAATACGCAAAGAGAATGGAAAGAATACAAGCCAAATGCCGGGAACCACAACCCAGTAAAACACTAGCAACTCAGCACTGCATCAATTTACTCATGTCAGGCCTTAGCCAATAAACTCAATAAAACTGGTCAAACCTTCGAGTGAAAACCTTTAAATCGTGAGTTTATTTCGAAAGCTTTAAGGATATGATCATTTCGGAATAGAGAAATTTCTTCTCTGAAACATATTTTCTCTGAATGTATATTTATATATTTTTATAAAGAGAAATCTTTAAAACATAGTCTCTTCAAAATACGCGGTGTTCAAATATACTTTCCCAAATACTGCTCTTTCAAATGTCATCAAAATACGTGGTGTTCAAATATACTTTCCAAAATACTTCTCTTTCAAATGTCATCAAAATACGCAATGTTCAAATATACTTTCCCAAATAATGCTCTTTCAATTATCATTTTTCTGCAAGACAAATACTTTTCAAATATACTTTCGAAATAGAAGTCCTTCAGACATAACTTTTCCTGGAGATAATTGCTTTTCAGCTATGCTTTTCAATATGTGTGTGTGTGTGTGTGTGTATATATATATATATATATATATATATATATATATATATATATATATATATATATATATATATTTCGATCCAAATCTCCTCAATGATAAAACCACCAGAACTCAGTCCATAACTCAGGATTTGTCATGCAATGCAGTTTAGGGGGAAAGCTCCCGGAATCTCGTCCGTAGTCCCAATTTAGATATGCGATGCAATATTGGGGGAAAGCTCCCGGATCTCCGTCCGTATTCCCAATTTAAATATGCGATGCAGTACAGGGGGAAAGCTCCCGGATCTCCTTCCGTAGTCCCAATTTAAATATGCGATGCAGTACAGGGGGAAAGCTCCCGGATCTTCGTCCGTAGTCCCAATTTAAATATGCAATGCAGTACAGAGGGAAAGCTCCCGGATCTCGGTCTGTAGTCCCAATTTAAATATGCAATGCAGCCACTTAGGAAAACAAGTCGAATGCGACAGAAATAACATATATTGTCACAACCGGCGCAAAAGCAAACAAGACCGAATGCAAGTGCGATGAGAAAATCAATATAAAGACTTAAATCACAAAAATGGTAAAGCTCGCTCATAAGAAGTAGCCACTGAAATGAATGCCAAGCACAAAGAGAAGCATCATAACGAGGGAAAACAAGGCAAATATAGCAACGATTCTATATATTCAAGTTCGCAACCAAGAAACCAAAAATATCCCGGCAAGGGAATCAGCTATAACCAATCTCACTTAGACAATTAGCTTCACTAAATAAACTCAGCTTGAACAAATGCTCAGTAAATAGGAAACATCAAAGAAATACCATCAACATGGGCAGTCATCAATTAAACCTATGTAGTACTTAAGGGGAAAGTCATTTGAATCACAATGTACGACTCACGGGCATGCTTGACCAACGTATAAATATTCCAATTACTTGTTAGACAATTATAGGCGAGATTATACTAGTTTTTGTCACATAGGCAGCGTATGAAGAAAGATATAGTATAACGGTAGGAAAAACAAAGTCTTCATTTAAGTTAATTAAGATCATATAATAAACAAGGAATGCTAGGCAAGTACTTCTAATTTGAGCAGGAAGAGATGAAACTAGAAATCAGGAATTCAGATATAACAGTTTCAATTCATATACGGGGAACATAAGGATCAAAAATCCCTAAAGGGCAATCTATTTGGAAATAAGTTCGAGTATGCACTCGTCACCTCGCGTACGCGGACTACAATCAGCATAGAAGACTCAATACTAAGGGGTAGTTCCCCTACACAAGGTTAGGTAAGATACTTACCTCAAAGACGACGACCCGGTACTCAAAAATAGACTTCTCGGGCGGGAAGGCCTCTGGACGGCTCAAAATCAACTAAAACAACTTCAAAATGCATATAAAACGTATAAGGAACTATTCCGAATAATAAAGTCTCAATCTTTACAATATTATAAAAATCGACCTAAAAGTCGACCCCCAGGCCCGCACCTCGAAAACCGAAAAATTTTATGAATTCTGATTACCCATTCCGATACGAGTTCACCCATACTAAATTTACCCAATTCCGATAATATTTGGTCCTTCAAATCATGATTTTTCATTTTAGAAGTTTTCTTTCAAAACCCACAATTCCTTTAACCCATAACACAAATTACGTGATAAAAACAAGAACTAATTCATGAAATATAATTAATTATAGTGGAAGAACACTTACCCATTAGATTTGCGTGAAAACCCCTCAAAATTTCTCCCAAATACGAAGTCCCAAGCTCAAAATGTGAAGAAAATGGCTAACCCTCGTTTATAAGAATCTTCCCAGGACATCCGCACCTGCGACCATGGGACCGCACCTGCGGTCCCGCACCTGCGGTCCCGCACCTGCGGAAATACCATCGCAGGTGAGAAAACCCACTAAAAGGCCTAGGGTCGCATCGCGGTCAATTGGCCGCATCTGCGGCTCCGCATCTTCGGAAAAAAAACTGCACCTGCGAGGACTGGGTGATTTGGCCAAGTCCGCACCTGCGAGCTCCTTGCCGCACCTGCGTGTCCGCACCTGCGTGTCCGCACCTGCGGAAGGTCCATCGCAGGTGCGAGACACCAGAACCAGCAATGGTTCAGCTGTCCTTCCAAGTTCTAATATCACTCGATGAGCATCCGAAATATACCCGAGGCCCCTGGGACCCCGTCCAACCACACACACAAGTCACATAACCTAACACAGACTCGCTCGAGGTTTCAAACCACATAAAACAACACTAAAACGATGAATTAAACTAAAAATCAATGAAGTTCCTCAAAACTTCTATAAACATTAAGTTTTGTATTTAAGGTCCGAATCACGTCAAACTAAGTCCGTTTCTTACCAAATTTCACATATAACACATATAAGTCATATCGAACCTGTACCGGGCTCCGAAACCATGATACGGGCCCGATATCACAGGTTTCACCTCAAATTTCATTTTCAAAAACTTTTATATTTTTCAAAAAATAATTTTCTTTAAAAATTCATTTCTCGGACTTGGGACCTCGGAATTCGATTCCGGGCATACGCCCAAGTCCCATATTTTCTTACGGACCCTCCGGGACCGTCAAATTACGGGTCTGGGTCCGATTACCAAAATCGTTGACCGAAGTCAACTTATTCAAATTGCTAATAGAAAATTATCATTTTTATCAATTTTTTAACATAAAGGCTTCCCGGCTACACGCTCGGGCTGTGCACGCAAATCAAGGTGAGATAGAAAGAGGTTATCACGACCTCGGAATACATAATCAGCTAGAAATATACGAGATGACCTTTTGGGTCATCACACCCAAGGACAGATCAGTAATTGGAACAAAATGGGTCTTCAGAAACAAACTTGATGAAGATGGAACAGTTACAAGGAATAAGGCAACATAGGTGGTTCAAGGATATATCCAAGAGGAGGTCATAGACTATGATAAACCTTTGCTCCAGTTGCAAGGTTGGAAGCAATAAGACTACTCATAGCTTTGCTACTTACATGGAATTCACTCTTCACCAGATAGATGTCAAGAGTGCCTTCCTCAATGGCTATCCAAAAGAAGAAGTGTTTGTCAAGCAACCTCCGGGGTTTGAAATCAAGGAATGTCCTGATCATGTGTACAAGCAAGCTCCAAGAGCATGGTATGAAAGATTATCAAAACTCTTGCTTGAGCATGACTGCAAGAGAGGTAAAATTAACAATACTTTGTTCTTGAAAGAAAAAGGTAAAGATCTCTTGGTAGTGTAGATATATGTTGATGATATAATCTTTGGAGAAACCACTGATAAGTTAAGTAAAGAATTTGCTAAACTAATGGGGAGTGAATTTGAAATGAACATGAGGGGTGAGCTTAATTTCTTTTTAGGCTTACAAATTAAACAAAATTCAAATGGAACTATCACCCATCAGCAGAAGTATATAAAAAAGTTGCTTAAAAGGTTTATAATGGAAGATTCTAAAGAAATTGACACTCCTATTGCAACAGCTACAAAGTTGGATAATAGATGAACCTTGATCAGAAGTTGTATAGGAGAATGATTGGCTCAATGTTGTATCTCACTGCTAGTAGACGTAACATTGTTTTTAGTGTAGGCCTTTGTGCAAGATTTCAGGCGAAATCCAAAGGAGTCTCACTTGACTGCTATCAAGAGGATTTTGAGATATCTAAAAGGCACCACTGATCTTTGTCTGTGGTATTCACAAGGTAGTAATTTCAATCTAGTGGGATATGTTGATGCTGATTATGCAGGTTTTCTTGTGGATAGAAAGAGCACAACTGGTACAACACACTTTCTTGGCTCATGTCTTGTGTCTTGGGACACCAAAAAGCAAAATTTTGTGGCCTTATCTACTGCTAAAGCTGAGTATATTGCTGCTGCTTCATGTTATGCTCAATTGTTGTGGATCAAACAACAATTAATGAACTTTGGAATTGATGTTGGTTGTATCCCTATCTTTTGTGATAACACTAGTGCAATTAGTATGACCAAGAACCCAGTTCATCACAAGAGAACTAAGAACATAGATGTTAGGCACCACTTTGTGAGGGACAACTACGGAAAATATTTGATCACTGTAGAATTTTGTGCTACTGACAAGCAAATAGCTGACATCTTCACAAAAGCTCTAAGTAGAGATCACTTTGAAAGGAACATATTAGAATTAGGGATGATTAAGATCACCCAAAAGGAGCAATTCAAAAATCACAATTTAAAAAAGAAAATGAATGAAAAAAAATGAAAAACAAATTTGGTTAGAAAAATTCTGTAAATCGTGTATATAATTAGAATAGATTTTTCTCAGTCTCATACTTTCAATAGTATACTCTTGTGCCATGTGCCAAAATGACTCATTAATCTCTAATGATATTTTCTCTATTCTTAGAAAATTTAGACTAACACAAGAGAAGTCTCAGTGAAGAATCGGGTTCATCAAAATCAATCGGTATGTTTTAATTTTTGCACTCTACTTAATATGAAATAACTATATTTGGATCATGATTAAAAACAGAGTCCCATCTAATTACAAATCCCTTTTGGACTTATCCATTACAAGTGAACCAGTTCCGTTCAAAAGAGTCCTAACCGAATTGAAGTGCCTAGATTCTAGGGATAGACTCCAACATCTTTTCAAAAATAAAATTCAATTTGATTAGACTTCTGAAAAACTGCTGTTACCCCATTAATTACTTCTCTTTAAATTTATCAGGCTTAGTGTATTCTTCACTTAATCTTTTTCAAACCGTCAAAATATTCTCCATCTTGTCTCATCTTCCAAACATAATCCAACTATCTTTCTTCCATACCCAAGCACAGAAACGATTTCTTCTGAGACTGAACAGGAGTCATCTGGCCCTAAAGTTACTCTTGAAACTATTTTTGAGGTTGCTACAAATTTGGAGAATTGGTTTGTACCGGTAGGGTCTATGGCAGGTGTTGAAATTACAGAATTTGGAGGAGTTAGTGGTAAAAATAAAAAAGGGAAAGAAAAAGAGAGCAAGTGTGCTCGGAGTACTGTGAGGGGAATGGGTAAAATAATGGTTGATTCTTCATCCACTCCTGTCAGTCTAACAAAAGATACAGGTGCAATGGTTGTTTGGGGAGAGGAATCTGCTGGAATAAAGGAGAGTGTGAAGAAAACAGGGGGAAGTGGGTCTGGCGAAGCTGCTGAAGGGCTGGTTCAACTTGGGAAAATGTAGATGAACCTATTTCATCTGAACAAGAAACCTTCCCATGCCTACTAAAAAGAGTGACTGAGAGTTATAAACCAAAGAAGAAAGGAATTTCAAAGGCTAAAACCCTGGCACTGCTAGGGCAAACAAGAAAAGGAAGGCTGCCCCTTCTGTTGCTATTGAAATTCCTCCCACAAGAGGAAGATCCACAAGAAGCCAACAAAAGCAAAATGAGGCAAAACTGGAGAAAGCCTTAGAAGAAAGTAGAAGAAAAGCAATTACCAAGAAGATGGATGAGCATGTTGAGGCTACTGCCATTGATGAGATGGACCTGTCTTTCGAGATGAAGATGAGACTGAAGAAGTGGAGGTTTTGACTCTTAAAGCCAAGAAAGCCAAGACTTCCACTAAGAAGTCTATTTCAGAGTCAAAGCCTGCTAAACCATCCACTTTGGCAAAAAGAACCAGGTCTGCTATGAAATCAAGACAAGTGAAAATTGTGGAGGAAGAAGGATGGAGGGGAGGAGAAGAAGATGATTCTGAAACTGAGAAAGACAAGATGGCCAAGTTTGGCAAGAGGACAATTTTGAAGGGCAGACTCCTCAGGGACTTGGAGGAGGAAGGAATGGTGCTGCTTTTGGAGAAGTTGGAGTTGCAAGGCTGGAAGGGCATGGTCCTTCAAATGGATGACGGGTTGGCCAGGAATGAAATTGTGGAGTTTATGGCAAATGGTAAGGTAAAAGATGGAAGGGTTACCAGTATAGTGAAGGGAGTGAAATTCACCTTCGATGTGAAGGAGTTGGGAGAGATTCTGGTGTACCTGCTGAGGGGTACAATGACTATAAGAAGCTCAAGTGGCCAAGCCTAGAAAATCTTCCTACTACCCTTACCATTACCAGAAAATTCAGTGACAATGAGGAGGAAATTGAGCCCAAGGCTGTCTACAAAAGTGAGATGAAGCCACCCCACAAAGTGTTGTTCAAATTTGTCAACAAGTGTGTTCTGCCAAGGCAGGAAAAGAGGCACATTGCCACATTTGTGGACTTAGTCCTCATGGAATGCTTGGCAGTGGGAGGCAGATTAATTGGCATGGCTTTATAATCCATCTTCTTGATAGGGTTATTAATGGCACTAAGACTCATGTCATTCCCTATGGCTTCATTCTCACGGCTATGCTTGCACATTTCAAGGTACCTATGAAGAAGTGGGAGGTTGGTACAAACAAGGATCATTTTATGGAAAATACTCTTCTTGTTTGTGACTATGAAGTCCACACCACTCCTAAAGAACCTGGTTCATCCAAGAAGGTACCAGTGAATAGCAAGGTGCGAGCCTTGGTGCAAGAAAGTGGGTCTACAGATACTGAGATTGAGAGGCTGAAGAAGAGGTTGGTAGAGGTGGAGACTCAGAGAGATGCTCTCAAAACTGAGCTGACAAAAGAAAAGGAGAAGAATGATGGAATTCTTCAGGATATGGTGAAACTACTCCAAGCCAAAAACCAAGCACCTGGTCCATCCTAGCCTTAAGCCTCCTAGCCTAGTGTAGATAAACTAGTGACCCAATTCGGGATTTTTTT
Source organism: Nicotiana knightiana (assembly GCA_005239525.1). Classification (NCBI taxonomy): domain Eukaryota; kingdom Viridiplantae; phylum Streptophyta; class Magnoliopsida; order Solanales; family Solanaceae; genus Nicotiana; species Nicotiana knightiana. The sequence goes on along the minus strand of ML411133.1, from coordinate 18,771 downwards.
TTTTTGCTTATCAATCATCAATAAAATGCACTGTCTTTTGCTCTAACTATTTGTTTATATTTCTTTAATGGTTAATATCCTTAGCTTGATCTATGATGATTATTCCATGATTGCATTTGAAGTAGCCCAGTGGCCATGAGTAAGTTTAAAATCTGGTTATCTTACTTGTTTATTCAACTTTTAGATGATGCCAAAATGGGGAAAAAGGTTATGCTTTACACTTTAAACAATGATGTTTATAACCTAATGAACCTGGTCCTTGATAATAAGTGATAAAAAGGTAGAATGTTTCTAACATTGTGTTGATGTTGAGAGAAGTTGAAACATGGCCTAAGCTTATGAAAAGTACATAGTTTGTCATCATCAAAAAAGGGGAATTCGTTACCCCAAGTGAAGGTTTGTTTTGAAGACTGACAAAGAAAGCTCAGGCATGGACAGATCCATCCCTTGTGTGCATAGACGGGCATATTCGAGCATGTGGGATGCACGTGAAGAAGATAAGCTTAACTTGTTATAATTGTGTTACACCCCATAGTTTCGTATGTAAATTACGTTGTAAGTCAATTGACGTAAGCTCTGGAATGAGATCATATCTGAAAGTACTAAACGTAAGTTAATCATGTTACCATGGAGGTTGCAAATATTTAAGATTATGGACTTCAAGTACCAAGAGGGTTGGAAGTCTTAGAAACTAAAAAAAATAGAAAATAAGTTTCGTCGAAAGTCGACAAGTTGGGAATGTTATAATATGTAATTTTGGGGTGAGACTAGGGTGATCAAAATAATAAGGAAGTTATGTTATGAGTTATTTTTGTCTTATGATAGTCGTGTGTTATGTTATGAAGTCAAGTGAGTTGTGGAACAAAAGTTGGTAAAGATCATGACAAGTTACATTCGTAACTATGCTGAAATTTAGGTCAAATATAGATGAGCTTTTGTCCCGATATACTTGGAATTAAGGGACAATATACCTACCAAATTGAAGATATGTGATTCTATTTTCTAAGGCATTAAACCATTCATTGATACGACATAGGAGTAGATAGATATTTGAAGTTTTTCGAGACTGCACAGACATCATAAGTGACAAATAGGTGTGTCAGTAAAGCTTTTTGAGAAATACATTTTGTGTGTTATATGAGGTCCTATAGGGACATATTATATACCAAATTGAAGGTCTTGGAATTTAGTTTCCAACGCTCTTAATCGTCTGTTCATACGACATACGGATAAAAATATATAAGCGTCGGAAGATGGGCCAATGCGAGGGTGCCAAGCTAGCACCTCTTTAACTTTTCAAAAGTTTATATATTGGTTTTAGCTCGTCTCTATATTCACTTTTACATAGATCCCGACCAGAAAACACCATAAAACCTATCTTAAGCTCTCCTAAAGGGTTTCAAAGAGGATTAACATCCGGTGTACGGAATCAAGAAGCGATAACACTAGAACGATCCTTACGATGTAAGTATCGCTATATCGCCTCTCTTTTTCTTTGTAGTTTGAGTCTTGGAAGGTAATTCATAGTTAAGAAAACGTCTAGTTTCTATATTTAATCTTTAAATATCAAGAAAGGTTAATAAATTCATTTTTTAATAGTTATAACTCACGGGACGGTGATCAGAAGCCGTGAGTTCGAGTTATTCAATTTGTAGTGGACTATTTTTGTGGGTTGTTTCGTGTTTCTTTTGGTCTGTCTATTTTGATAATGTTTTATGGAATTTTGGAGGATAAAAGGTATGGATAAAAACCACATAATGATGGAATTGTTTCCTGGTCATTCGTCTTTACATTTTTAGGTTGTTTGACACTACTTTTGTTGTCGTTTTATGTATGAAGTGATTAGAGTGTGTGGGCTGTTTTGTGATATATTGTGGTGGAGATAATGTTGGAAAATAATGCATACATGTTATTATTTTTTTCTTGGTGTTGTTGGTATATGGTATTAGAGAAGGGCCTTGCTTTAGGGGATATGCTGCCCATATTTACGTAAACGAGCTACTAGCTTAAGTTACAGACTTAGCCTTTGCTCAACACTGACTTTGAATCTCCTTATGCTATGATAGATTGAGATGACTTGTTTGAAGAGTTTCTTGTAAGGTATTAAGGACTCAACTTGGTTAAGGTATGTTAAGTCTCTTTCTTCATTCTTTTGGCATGATCTAAAGTGAAACGAACGTAAACGATACGCTATTTCATAATGAATCTACTCCTAGCAACTAAGGTTGTCCATGTTTTTCTTTCTTTACAAAGTTATCCTAAGAAAGTATGTATGTTCCTTGAATCCAAGTGAAGTTCATATTGATGTTATGATGTCCATAATGTTAATCGAAGGTGCAATGACGTTAAGTCACTCCGAAAGGTTTAGAACGTGATTCCATGAGTCTAGCATGCATTATATATAGAATCTATTTTACTCTACCGAGTCGTGCTATAGTCAGTGGGGTATGGAACCTATTGTGCAACCACTGATCAGTTGGGTTTACCGAGCTCCACGTGGCTGGGTACGATTCTACCGAGCCTTATGATGGCCGGGTATGTTTTTACCGAGTCCTCTTCGAGGCCGGGTACAATATGATGATGATGATACCCATAGATGCGGATGTTTTTAAAAGATTATGTATATATATGTATCGCGCATTTCATCTAACTATCTTTCAGAGGCACTCAGATGCTACAGGTTGTATCTCCTATATCTCTCTTTACATTATTGTTCTTATTTATGTTTTTCAGCCTTACATACTCAATATTTTATTCGTACTGACATCCCTTTTGCATGGGGACGCAGAGTTTCATGCCCACAGGTCCCGATAGACAGATTGAGAGTCCTACTAGTAGGCTATCAGCTCAGCGGGAGGTGTTGGTGCACTCCAATTTTTCCGGAGTTGCCTATTTGGTCAATATGATTTGGACATGTATTGATCGGTATGGCGGGGCCTTATCCCGACCTTTATGATGTTTATGTACTCTTAGAGGCTTGTAGACAAATTTCAGGTATATGGATACTTGTATGGCCTTGTCGGCCTATGTTTTGAGTTTATAAATGACATGTCAGCCTTATGGGTCAGTATGTCACATGTATAAGTTTCTATATCATGTTGGGTCATCCTATGTCTAGAATTTCCTTATGTTTTATTTTGATTATGTCATGATGACCCTTTTGGCACATTTACCCATGATAGTACGATAAGAAAGATATGTTATGTTGGTACTCGGTTGAGTAAATTACCGGTGCCTATCGTAGCCCTCCGGTTTGGGTCGTGACAAAAGTAATATTAGAGCAGTTTTGTCCTAGGGATGTCTACTAGCTGTGTCTAGTAGAGTCTTGTTTATGGGTGCGTTCTTCTTACTCTAGATCGTGTGGTAGAGCTCAGTTGTAAGAATTCAAACTCCTAAATTCTACTTTATTCGTAATACAACGATACCTACATCCACAAAGGCAGTTGGTAAGAGATTGAATGTTGCTGTGGAAGACTTAAGTTAGAGGAACTCAATTTTGCATCATGATTATGATGAGTAAATGTAAGGTCTTCAGCAGATTATGTGTGTCTAAGATATGTAAGTTTCTTGATAAGGAGCTCTAAGTCAAGAATATCAATCCACGCATAGGGTAAAAAGAAATAAGAGAATCAGAAGGTAGATACAAGTTTCAGCAAGTGAAATAAGCAAGATGAAGAAGGGTACGAGGTACCTAATTAATAAAGATTATCAGTATTCACAATTGAGGCAGAGAAATATTAGTATTCTGATTTACCTTCAACAATAATAGAGGTATGTACAATTGTCCACACCCATCTCGGTTATGCCATACGAGAGCTAACAGATATAGTTTAAGAGCAGGATGGGATATCAGGATTCCCCTAGGGTTTGAGTAACCCAAAATCGTGGATGAATTGTTATCATTATCTAACATTTTTGAAGGGTAGTTGATAGAATATAAGAGCCCACCAAACTGTATAGAGACCTGGTCCTATATTAGTTCCCGAAGTACTAACTAATAAAACAGTAAGTAAATAAGACACATGATTTTTACGTTGAAAAATCCCAACTCAATGGGATAAAAACCACGATCTACACTGGCAGGGTTTCAACTTCACTAACTTGTAATGCACTTGTTACAAGCCACTTTGTAATGACTCTATTACAAAGACTTCAACCTCACTAACTTGTAATACACCTATTACAAGCCACTTTGCAATACACCTATTACAACTCATGACTAACTCTATTCACGACATAAACACTGAAGGTTTATGGTTTACAAGGGGTTCCTAAGTAAAGCTTCTAGATAAGAACAGTAGGAATTACAATAAAGAACAATTACAAAGATACAACTCCACTAAGGACATACACAAGACTTGTTATGGAACTGGTCCGTAGTAGTGTTGCACTTTGCTCTTGATACACTTGTGACTTCAATGCTCTATTATATCTTCAATTCTTGAGTGAATATCACAAAATGTTCAAGTGATGTTTTGTTGATATACTTTGGATGACATCACTTGGATGAGGTAGACACTTGGTTGGTGCAAAGCCCTTCCCAATTGGAAGTGCCTGCTGCACTGTTTCTGCACTGTAGCGTGCACAGTTGCAGGTAGTCACTTTCCAACTGTAGAGTTGACTTTGTACTTCTGTCAGGGAAACTCCATGGATCAGGTCCCTGAATTGGTTCTTGTGTAGCTAAAGTCACACATCTCATATTAGCTAAAGTCTATTGCTGAAGAATTGTATCAAGTATGCATCAGGTCCTTTATCTGGTTCTAGACAAGAAGTTTGTTAGATCATCAAAACATAAGACTGTGAAATCTTAAGCACATCAATTTCGCCCTTTTTGATGATGACAAACTTTTGAAATTGACAACTGTTTATAAAACTTGATTAACCAGATAAATTACCAGGAACATCACGAGTTCCCCTTGAATCTATGCTTCCCCCTTAATCACATGCTTTAATTTTCAATTATCTTCTATATCTTCCCCTTTTTGGCATCATTAAAAATACATAAACAAGAAAAAGAAGCATAAAGAAGTCCAACACAACTAACTCATGCCACATGTGTGCACACAACATGATAGAAAAGAGAAGCAGAAGAAACACAAGCATTTTACTTAGCAAAAAGAGAGTTGTTCATTGATAACATTAAAAAGTGCAAGCCTCTGCCATTAGAGCAGAGGCAGGTTTGGACTGTTTCAGGCGGGAGTAGCAAAAGTGAAATCCAACATACCGCCACAAAAAAACAAAAAGAAACAACTGCCACAGACATCGAAAAAAACAAGATAAACTGGTCACTGAGGGGTTTCCTAGGGGGCACTAGAAGATAAAGGCTTGGAATGGACAACAAGGGTTTTGAGAACAAGATCCATCCGGGCATTGGCTGACATATGTGCCTCAAGAAGTTTCTCCCTTAGGTTCTCCACTTGTTGTTGGAGCTCAGCATTATCCATAGACAGACGAGCAACGTCTTCATGGGAAGAGTTAGAGGATCTATATGCCCCAACAGCTTGACTAAGCTGAGTCTCAAGTATGGCATTCCTTGCCTTCAACTTCTGGATTTCTTCTGTAGTGCTATTCTGAGCGTTGATGAGATGAGAAATTGTTGAAGTGCTCCCCCAACCTTTTCTATGCATTCACACTCTTCCAGAGTCATCTTGGAGAATGTTTGCTTTCTGGTTCCTACTTTCTAAGTCCCCAAAGGTACCTTGAAGACCCGTATGAGGAGAAACCCATACGGAAGCCCATGGTTCCCATCCTGAAAGTTTTCCACCTTCTGCATGTGTTCGATCATAATTCCCGGTAAATTTATTGAGATGAACTCATCAAGGGCCTCCATAAGGTACAAATCAGACTTATAGGTGATGGACCGCCTCTCAGCACGGGGAAGTAAGAATTTTTTAACCAATTCAGAAAGGAGCTGGTACACAGGAAGTAAGGCCTTCTTGTGCACCTGTTCTCCATGCTGGATGGCTTGTTCCTTCATAATAGCACACCGAAAATTGCCTCCACAAACACCCCTGACTGATGACAACTCTTCAGAGGGAATTTGAGAATGGTCCCTAACACAGAAGCATCGATCACCATGTCCACTCCATTGACTAGCACGCATATATGGTCCCCCGCAACAATGAAGAGGTTTGCATAAAAGCTTTGCACCTCCACCTCATAGACTTTGGGCACATCTTCCTTAAATAAATGACCCCACTGCTTGAACTCCACAATCTCCAAGATTTGTCTCATATCTTCCATATCTGAGATTTTAGGGTCAAACATACGACCCCACAACACCTTTTGAGTCCTCAATCGTTCTTGCCCAAGCCCACTGTCACTAGGAACCTTCTTCCCAGCACCAGGTTCCCCAACAGTTTCCCACTTTCTTTTTCCAAACTTTGTCACAGACTTCCCTTTACCACTTAAAGCAACTAGAATATCATCATCTGACATATCTTCCTCCTCCACAACCTTTTTAGACTTAATACCACTCTTCACAAACTTTCCAGTTGGTTTTTCAACATCCTTCTTCGAAGCACTAGCCACAGAATCTTGAAATTTCTTAGACCTCTTCACCAAGGAACAAGGTTCCTCTACAGCATACTCATCGACTTCCACTACTAGAACATTTTTATCGCACACAACTTCTCCCTCTTTCATTAGCCTCCTCTTCTTTTTCTTGCTGCTCCTTCTACTATTCCGTAAAGCAGACTCAAAAGCCTCCTTCTTTTGCAACCTAGTAGTTTCGCTTGGAAGAGGGCTCAGGAGTGACTACTGGCTTTTTGATTTTGAAGCGAGCGCTAAGGACCATGTCATCCCCATCATCCTCAGAATTAGGCTTCTCAATAGGAGGAATGGATTCCAACGGCTCAGTGTAGAAGATAGGTTCCTGGCCTGTTTTCTCAGGAAGGGAATCAGGTTCTCCAACAGGTTTTTCAGAGGATTTTTCATGAACAGGATATTCAAAAAGTACCATGGTTCCCTCGTCCCCTAAGACCGGAGTTTCTTCCCCCTGAGATTCAGGCAAGATAAAGGGTCCTTCATTCACCAAGCTTTCAACAGTGATGGCCATGATATTTTCTGCTGCTTCTTTCTCTGGTGACTCCATGGGAGCCACTGAGCCCAAGACGAGAGAGTTCAAGAACTGGTCGGGATCTTCCTCAGAAACCCCCGATTCTTGAGGGGTAGCACCTTCCATTTCCCCTTGTTTTGATCAGACAATGGAGGAGAACCAGGGTTAACGTCTGGGACGTCGGAAGTCTCAACACTGGGGAGTGAAACATGGTTGGATGGAGTTATGAGGGAGATAGGAGATGAAGAAGAAACAGGTGTAGATACATTGGTGTTAGGGGTAGTAGAAGAGAGGTCTTCTAGTGGTGACGCTAAGGGAGTTGTAGAGGCTAGGATGGTGTCATTAACAGGAGTGAGGGAAGGTTGCTCATCGGCCAGAGTTGAAAAAGGGTTGAAAACTGTGAGAGAATGTAGAAATATGGTGAGGAGTGGTTGTGTAAAACTCACGAGGTAGGAGGGTTTTATGGAAGACGGAGATAATTATGAGGGGGAAAAGGAACGGGGTTGTGAAATGGCGGTAGGTTTTTGGGGATACGTAACGGTGCAGTGAAGGTGAAAAGATTTGGGAGACGAGACGTGATGTATAGGTTCTGAAAAGTCAGAAGATATGGCAGTTAAATTAATTTTTGTTGTCTTTTGAGATATGCATGAGAAAAACACATTACTACTAACCTGTGGTGCAGGAACACGGTTCCTGACCAGTTTTTGTCAAAAGATTTTCGACTCTCCTTTGTAGCTCAATGTTGTTTCTTTAGCTTCCATGATCATCATGCGTGTCTACCTGTAACGGTATATATGTGAGTTAAGCTTGGTCAGAAAACACTTTAGCAAATTCTACCTGAGTATAACTTTCATAACCATAGGAAGAGAATCAGGTTCTCAATTAGGGTTCATTAACCCCAGTGCCATCCTATTTCTTTCAAAGTGTTCCCTGCTTAAAGCTTTGGTAAAGATATATGCAATTTGATCTTCTGTGCAGTAGAACCTCATACAGATAAGTCCTTTTTCCACATTCTCTCTTAGAAAATGATGTCTGACGTCAATGTGCTTGATTCTCTTGTGTTGAACCGGGTTCTTTGCCATATTGAGTGCACTGGTGTTGTCACATAGAAGCGGTACACAATTAGTGTATATTCCAAAATCCTCCAATTGTTGTTTGATCCATAGTAGTTGAGCACAGCAAGAAGCTGTAGCAACATATTTCGCTTCAGCTGTTGAGAGAGCTACTGAGTTTTGCTTCCTTGTACCCCATGAGATTAGGCATGATAGGAAATTAGCCATTCCAGATGTGCTTTTCGTGTCCACCAGATAACCTGCATAGTCAGCATCAACATAGCCAATAAAATTGAAATTATCACCTGAAGGGTAATATAGAACCAGGTCATGTGTGCCCTTAAGATATCTCAAAATTCTCTTAGCAGCCTTCAGGTGGGATTCCTTAGGACTAGATTAGAACCTTGCACATAGACCCACACCGAACATAATGTCTAGCCTACTGGTAGTAAGGTAGAGTAGTGATCCAATGATTCCTCGATACATTGTTTGATTTACAGGTGATCCAGATTCATCCATGTCCAGCTTAGTGGCAGTAGCAATAGGGGTATCAATCGCCTTTGATGTTTCCATATCAAACCTCTTCAGAAGTTCCTTGATGTATTTTTGCTGACTGATACATGTTCCCTTTGTGGATTGCTTCACTTGAAGACCCAAGAAGAAGTTCAGCTCCCCTATCATGCTCATTTCAAACTCAGTTCCCATGAGTTTAGAAAATTCTTCACATAGTGAGTATGTTGTTTCCCCAAATATGATATCATCAACATATACCTGAACGATAAGCAGGTTCCTTACCCGTTTCTTCAAGAACAGAGTATTATCAATTTTTCCTCTTGTGAATCCATTTTCCAATAGAAACTTGGATAGTCTTTCATACCAAGCACGAGGGTCCTTCTTCAATTCATAGAGTGCCTTATCCGATTTAACTACATACTCAGGATGTTCATGATATTCAAAACCTAGAGGTTGCTTGACATAAACTTCTTCTTTGAGAAAACCATTCAAAAATGCACTCTTCACATCCATTTGGAACAAGGTGAACTCCATATGGTATGCAAAGGCAATGAGAATCCTAATGGATTTCATGCGAGCAACTGGGGCGAAGGTCTCATCATAATCAATCCCTTCCTCTTGATTGTAGCCTTGGAAAACAAGCCTTGCTTTGTTCCTTGTAGTGTTTCCATGTTCATCCAGCTTATTTCTGAACACCCACCTGGTCCCTATGATGGTTCTATCTGAGGTTCTAGGTACCAGGTGCCATACCTTGTTTCTTTCAAATTGATGCATCTCCTCTTTTATAGCCGTGATCCAGTCTGCATCCTTCAAGGCTTCTTTAATATTTTTGGGTTCTATTTAGGATAGAAAGGCTGAGAAGGCTAGGGAATTTTTGGTTTTTGATCTTGTCTGGACTCCTGAATCAAGGGGTGATCATATTATAAAGTGGATAAGAGCTTTTATGTTTCCAATTGGGGACTAGAATTTGATTTATAGAAGAACTGGGTAAACTTGACTGGTTCCCCTACACTCCTCGTTCTGCTATTTGTGGAGTGCTTTGGACTGCATCATCAACTCTTTTTTCAGCTTCAGTGGTAGTGATTTGGGTACCGGATTCCTCTTGAGAAGTGGAAGAGGAGGCTGCATTATCTTCACTTGTTCCCTTCAGCTGACTTACCATATCCGCTTTTCCATTTGAAACATCAGTGATCTCTCCATGAACCAACAGTGGTTCATTGTCTTGATCGTCCCTGTTTCCTTTTTCACCAGATGGAAGTGTCTCTTTGAGTATCACATGAACACTTTCTTCCACGCAATGGGTCCTCTTGTTGTATACTTTGTAAGCTTTTCTTTGATAGGAATATCCTAGAAAAATTCCTTCATCACTTTTTGCATTGAACTTCCCAAGCTGATCCTTTTCGTTGTTGAGAACATAGCATTTGCATCCAAAGGTTCTCAGATGATTCAACTTGGGTTTCCTTCCATTGATAAACTCATAGGGCATTTTTTTCAAGAGGTATCTGATCAAGCATCTGTTCACCAGGTAGCATGCGGTGTTTATTGCTTCTGCCCTGAAATTTTTGGCAATTCCATTGTCAATGAGCATTGTTCTGGCCATGTCTTCGAGAGTTCTATTCTTCCTTTCAACGACTCCGTTCTGCTGTGAAGTCCTTGGAGCTGAGTGGGTGATCCCATTTTCACTGCAGAACTCATCAAACTTGGTGTTGTCGAATTCTGTTCCATGGTCGGATCTGATGCAGGCTACCTTTAATTCCATCTTCACTTGGATTTTCTTGATAAAGGCCACTAACACTTTGAATGTTTCATCTTTTGTTCTGAGAAATAGTGTCCAACTGAACCTTGAATAGTCATCTACAATCACAAAGATATATCTTTTTCCCCCTGCTTGGCACTCTCATAGGACCTTATAGATCCATATGAAGGAGTTCAAGTGGCTTTGACGTGCTGACATCCTTCTTTGGCTTAAAGGATGATTTTATATGTTTCCCTCTAGCAAATGCATCGCACACTTTGTGCTCCTTGAACTTTGAATTTGGCAGACCATGAACCAGGTCCTTCTGTATCAGTTTATTCAGAAGGTAGAAGCTTGCATGCCCCAACCTTCTATGCCACAATTCTGTATCATCATCAACTGCTTTCAGGCAGCTCATATCACCAGCTTGTAAAGACCCAAATTCAGCAACATAGATGTTCTTGTATCTTTTGGCTACTAGGACCACTTCACCATTTACCAGATTAGTAATTTGCACACTTTAGACAAGAACTCTACTTTGTTCCCTTTATCACAGATTTGAGAGACACTCAAGAGGCTGTACTTCAGACCATTCACATAGTAAATGTTCTCAATTGAGTGTGAGAGAGACTTTCCAACCTTTCCAACACTGAGAATGTACCCCTTTTTTCCATTTCCAAAGGATGCATTCCCTCCTTACAAGGCTTTCAGTGAAAGGAAGTCCATGGTGTTCCCACTCATGTTCTTAGAGCATCCACTGACCATGATCCATCGTAGGCTGCTTCCTCTCACTGTTCCCTGCACAGGTAGATCAAGGGTTATATTTAGGAACCCAAACCAATTTGGGTCCCTTGTAATGAGGAATCAGGTGAATGAGAGCTTTCCTAGTCCAAGTAGGTAAAAAATATTTTTTTTTGCGCGTGGCACCTGGTCCCTTTTTAGTAGTCAATTTTTCAGCAAAAACTATGTTTTTCTGAACAAATTGAACTCTGTCCTGGCAATTTTCCTTTAAGTGGCCATTGTTCCCATAGTGGGTACAAAGCCAGCTATCAGGTACAGTGACGTACTTGTTGTGAGGTTTGTAATGAATTTTCTCCTTTTGGAGCCCTATTCCCTGCTTGTTTCCACCATTATAGAAATACATGGCAGTAACAGCATCTGAGGACCAGGTCCACTTAAGAGATTTCTCAAGATCAATTTTTACCTTCTCCAATTCTGCTTGAAGTTGCCTATTTTTCTCAAGCTCACCACACAGACTAGTTTTCACATCATTTAATTCTTTTTCAAGATTGATGTGTTCCTCACTAGCTACTTTCTTTATTTTATCAATGCTCACATGCCTTTGTTCTGTTTTAAGTCCCTTAAGTGTTTCCTCTATGTCTGCGATTACTACTAAAAAATCATCTCTTTCTTGCTCAGTAGCTGCAACTTTCTCTGCTAGGGTATTCTTTTCTTTGTTAAGGTTTTCTATGGTTTGCTTCAAGTCAACAACCACTACCATCAGATCATCTCTCTCATTTTCTACACCATTAATATTTCCAGTTAAAACTTTTTTCTCCTTTACAAGGTTATCTATGGTTTCCTTTAAATCAACCACACAGACCACCAAGTCATCCCTAGTTTGTTCAACATCTCCTAACTCTATGGTCAAAGCATCCTTCTCATTAACAAGACTATGATATGCATCAATTAGAACATTAGCTAATGACATTAGTTTCTTAGGAGAATAGGATTTCAGATTCCTCTGAACATCCCTGAAATTTACCTCATCATTATCGTCATCGTCATCATCATCAGACTGAGCCATCAATGAAAATAATGAATCATATTCCTTTGCTTCATTTTCCACTGCCATCATGGAGCTGTCTCTTGCATCATTTTCTTCTTCTGATTCACTGGAGGAGTCTCCCCATGCAACAAGAGCTTGCTTCACAACATTATCAGTTGCACTTTTTCGTTTGAAGCGTTTGTCAGGAACTGGGTTCCTTTTTGCTGCTTTCTCAGAGTTATGCTTGTAATGCTCCTGCTTTAGCAGTGGGCAGTCTTTGATGAAATGTCCTGGCTTTCCGCACTTGTGACAGAGATCATAGTTCTTTGATTTACTGGAGCTACCTCTCTTTGGTATTCCACCATTTCTTCGAACCATTTTTTAAAATCTTCTGGTAAGATAGGCCATATCACTAACTTCCTCACTTGAGTCATTGTTTTCAGCCTTGAGTACCAGGTTCTTCTCCTTCTTTGGTTCTCTTCTTTCACTGTCTTTCTTTCTCTTCATCTCGTATGTCTTCAGATTCCCAACCAGCTCATCCATAGTTAAAGTTTGCAGGTCTTTGGCTTCAGTAATAGCGTTCACCTTACTCTCCTATGAGCTGGGTCAGACGCTAAGAACCTTCCTTACAAGCTTGTTTCTAGGAATGATCTCTCCAAGTGACTGCAGCTCATTTATTATGGAAGTGAATCTTGTGTGCATGTCGTGTATAGATTCGCTGTCTTTCATCCTAAAAAGCTCATACTCAGGGGTGAGCATGTCGATCTTGGACTATTTGACCTGAGTAGTTCCTTCATGCGCCATTTACAATGCTTCCCATATCTCCTTAGCAGATTGACAAGCTGAGATTCTATTGTATTCATCAGGTCCTATACCACACACCAAGATCTTTTTAGCACGAAAGTTCTTTTCTACAGCGTTTCTGTCGGCATATTTATATTCCTTCCTGGTTTTCGACACCATAACGGTAGGTTCTCCTACCTTCTTCGTTGGAACAAAAAGGTCGTCGCATATAACATCCCATAGCTCGGAGTCTTAAGCCATTATAAAGTCATGCATTCGAGTTTTCCACCAGCCGTAGTACTGACCGTTGAATTTCGGAGGCCTATAGGTTGATTGTCCTTCCTCAAAGTTTGGTGGAGAAACCATGGAGATCATTTCTAGGTGTTAACCGTTTAGAAAGAACCTGCTCTGATACCAATTGATAGAATATAAGAGTCCAGCAAACTGTATAGAGACCTGGTCCTATATCAATTCCCGCAGTACTAACTAATAAAACAGTAAGTAAATACGAAACACAATTTTTACGTGGAAAAATCACCAACTCAATGGATAAAAACCACGACCTACACTGGTAGGGTTTCAACTTCACTAACTTGCAATGCGCTTGTTACAAGCCACTTTTTAATGACTCTATTACAAAGACTTCAACCTCACTAACTCTTAATACACCTATTACAAGCCACTTTGAAATTCACCTATTACAAAGACATCAACTCATGACTAACTCTAGTCATGCCACAAACACTGAAGGTTTATGGTTTACAAGGGGTTCCTAAGTAACGTTTCTAGATAAGCAAAGTAGGAATTACAATGAAGAAAAATTACAAAGATACAACTCAACTAAGGACATACACAAGACTTGTTATGGAACTGGTCCGTACTAGTGTTGCACTTTACTCTTGATGCACTTGTGACTTCAATGCTCTATCAGATCTTCAATGCTTGAGTGAATATCACAAAATGTTCAAGTGATGTTTTGTTGCAATACTCCTTGTTGATATACTTTGGATGAAATTACTTGGATGATGTACACACTTGGTTGGTGCAAGGCCCTTCCTAATAGGAAGTGACTGTTGCACTGTTTCTGCACTGTAGCGTGCACAGTTGCAGGCAGTCACTTTCCAGCTGTAGAGTTGACTTTGTACTTCTGTCAGGGAAACTCCAGCAGATCGGGTCCCTGAATTAGTTCTTGTGTAGCTAAAGTCACACCTATCATATTAGCTAAAGTCTATTGCTGAAGAATTGTACCAAGTATGCATCAGGTCCTTTATCTGGTTCTAGACAAGAAGTTTGTTAGATCATCAAAACATAATACTGTGAAACCTTAAGCCCATCAGTAGTGCAAAACATGGTAATAGTTCTTATTGGTAGATAGCCATATGGTGCACTCTAGAATGATACGGTTGGATATGAATACTAGAATGTTCAGAAAGTTCAGAAGATAGGCACTGGAATCAAAGAAGGGATAAATATTTACCTTAGTATGACTCCAGCCCTTGATAACAAAAAAAAGGAGAATGTCAGGCGTCCTGAAGAGCCAGTGAGATGAAGCAGGGGGAGCTAAAAGTGAAAGAACGTTTTGATGAAGTTTTCAGAATAAGGTGATAAACATAAATATGAACATGAGAATAAGAAGAGATTAAATGAAGCATTATGAGTAAGATGTGATAAATGAGTGATAACGGTAAATCAAAATATGACAGGATGATAGAGTCTATAGTCAAGTGAAGGAAAAGATAAGAGGAGACATGCCTTGAGACAATAAAAGTATAATCCCTAAATTCATACCCTCATTTTGAGAAATCATTTGCTAAGTCCAACGTGATTACCAGAAGGAAAAGTTAGACCCCTGATTAATAGAAATTAGTATGGGATAGTAAACAAGAAAAAAAATCGAACATGAATTAGGGATCGACGGAATTGGTAATAGTCGGCATCATTTCAGAGATCGTGTTTCGACAATAATAGAATAAACAATAAAAAAATAACCTTTAAAGGTCATTCACAAAGACGCTTCCCTAAATTAAGCATTATGAGCAGAGTTAAGCTTAAGGGACTAAATGTGCCAGTTACACCAGGTGTCACCCTTGTGCGTAAGAATGGTGTAGGAGGGTTACCTAAAGGCGAGTAATACGTCGGTGAAGATGTGGAAAAAAAATGTCAAAGATGAAGAGGTAACTATCGAATGGTAAAGGAAGAATGCGGTAAAAAGGTGAAAGGAATGAGATTGCATTTATTCAGATCCTACAGATATAATATGACTCCATAACATTATGCAAGCATGACGTGGGGGAGAATCAATAAGGGTTCCGCACTCGATAATATTGATAAAAAAGTGGGAATGAACACTTGATACATAAGGATCCCGTACGAGAGGTAAGTTAAGACAAAGGACATAACCCAAGAGGCGTTACATAAAATATAGATATGAGAGTGGACTAACGGGTAGTTTGTAGTTGATTCGGGAAGAGCCAAGTTATGGATAGATAGGAGGATACAGAAAAACCAGTAGATCATGCAAGATAAACGTAGTGAAACCCAACATAGGAAATTCAGTCTCTCAGATACAACATCGTAATCCTCGAGAAATATTCAAATAGGAGTTGGGGTAGTAGAAGTGATGCATGGCTAGAATTCATAGTTTTAAGCATTATATACCTTAAATTTTATGTGCTTTTATGATAAAAATACACGTTATATGTGCATAATGGAGTCTATTTCATGTGTAGGTGAATTGGAGACGGAAGTCGAGATAAATGGGTGCATAAACGTCAAAAATACGCTAAAGAGTCGAAAAGGAGTGACCCGGGCAATACCCGGGCGTTTGGCCCCTAAAGCCAGGCATGCCCAGGCGTTAAGGGTGCGTTTGGACCTTAAGTCCAGGGTGACCCTGGCGTTAGCCACGCGTTAGGTCCCTAACGACGGGTCTGCCCAAGCGTTAAGGGGGCATTTGAGGCTTAACGCCTGGGTGCCTGGTCCACCCAACTCCGAGTTTTAATGGTTTTTAAGTGTCTCCCGGTTGGAATAGAAGTCTCCTACACGTTTAGGATTTATCCAAAACATATAAATAGACCCAAAAAAACACAACTTTGGGAGGGGGATGCCATTTTTGGAGAGAATATACACACAAGATCATTGAAGAAGCAAAGGATTATCAGTTTTCTTCATCTTAATCTAGTATTTTCCATTGATGCAAAGACTTATGCAATTGTTTAATTCTAGTATGAGTGGCTAAACACCCATTGTTCTGGGGTTGTGGTTTAGCCATGAATATTGTTATTCGATATTAACTTAACCTTGATTTTAATTCGCTCAATATATGGTTGTTTCTTCAATTCTGCGTTTAATTGCTTAATTGTTTGGCCAGCAATTTGGTTCTATATACTATCTATGTTATGCTTGGGAAAGCCGTATATAGATTAGAGAAGAATTGAAGAGAGCGCGATCTTAACCCTTCAGGGGAGCGGATTTGTGGTTAGGATAGGAATATACCTAGTCACCGTGCTTAATTAAACATCGTAATCTTAGTGCGTTCTAATAGATTAATTTCATAGGAATATAGGCGTTAATCTATTGAGAATAGGCGAGTAGTACTTCGGGAGAAGGCTACGAGAGCAATTATCGATTAATTAGCAACCATGAGTTAATTATATGGAAGGGAGAGTTAACNCAAGTCCCTGTGGGTTCGACAATTGATTTAACATTATATTACTTGCTACGACCACGTATACTTGCGTGTGCGGTTTGGGACCAACAAGTTTTTGGTGCCGTTGCCAGGGACTTGAATATAGACTAGTTTTTAGTTACTTGCTTTAATTGTTTATTTCATTGAGTCTAACGTCACGTGATTTTTTCTCTAATCTCAGGAACTTCGAGTGAATGCGTAGGGTCAGAAGCCAGGATAGACTTGACGGCTTTGACCCCGAAGCTGAGAGATCATGTCACAGGAGATTGCGAGAAGCAAGAGATACAGACAATATTCAGGACTTCATCCGATTTCCTGTGAACATGGCAGAGGAACAACACATGGCTGTTCAGGAGGTGGCAATGCCCAGTATTGCTAATGTCACCTCCAGCATCGTGAAGCCCAGAATCACTGGGCACTTTGAGATGAAACAGAGCATGATCCAACTACTACATGCAAACGGGCAGTTTTTGGATCTTCCACACAAAGATCCACAGCAGCATATTTTGAACTTCTTGGAGATTAGTGATACTTATATCACTAACGGGGTCACGCCAGATTATGTGAGGCTCACGCTNGAACGATCTGGCGAGAAAATTTCTGGCAAGGTTTTTCCCTTCAGGAAAGACCGCAAAGATCAGGAGTGAGATAGTCACCTTTAGGCAGAAAACAGGTGAATCGTTATATTCAGCATGGTAAAGGTTCAAGGGGCTACTCAGAGACTGTCCTCATCACAATCAGACAAACGAGGTGTTAGTACACACCTTCATTGAGGAGCTCCATCCGCAAATAAAAATTGTGGTAGATGCAACAGCTGGAGGTCAGGTGTTGGAGAAGAATTATGATGAAATATTTGCACTACTGAATAAATTCTCCAAAAGAAATCCATATTGGCAAGGTGAGATGGGGAGAAATATGGTTCAGAAATCACCAGGGGTTCTTGAACTAGATGTGGTTTCAGCATTGTCAGCCCAGATTTCCACATTGACTAACCAAGTCAATCAGATGAACCTGATCATTAACAAGCAACAATCTCAACTAGTGCAACAGACCCAACCAGTGCAACAGATTCAGGTATTTTGTGAAGTCTGTGGAGAGGGTCATTCAAGTAAGTTATGCCCAGTTAATCCAGAGTCTATCTTCTTTGTGGGTAACGCTAATAGGGGACAAGAAAATCAATATGGAAACACCTATAACCCCAACTGGAGAAACCACTCAAACTTCTCTTGGGGTGGAAATTAGAGCACTCAGCATAATTACAGGCATCCAGCACCTCAACAGCAGTACAAACCACCTAAGACTGAACCATCAGCAAGCCTTGAGGATATTTTGAAGAGAATGATGAATGACCAACTTGCTTTCAATCAGAAAATAATGGCTGATCACCAAGCCCAGACTGTAGCCATGAGAAACTTAGAACGTCAAGTGGGGCAACTCGCCAGTTCTCAAAATACCCGACCAACGGGGGCTCTACCAAGTGACACTGAAGCTAATCCTAAAGCACCTGTTAATGCTATATCATTGAGAAATGGCAAGCAATTGGAGACAGTCCAGCCCAGTCGGAGAAAGCAGGTAATTGTTGATGAGAGACCAACCACTACTGAACCAACTTCAGNACAAAAAGTTCCTTGATCTCTTGAAGCAGGTACAAATCAATATTCCACTGGTAGACATTCTGCAGGAGGTACCCAAATATGCTAAGTATATCAAGGACATTGTGGCAAATAAACGAAGGCTGACTGAGTTCGAAAAAGTGGCACTCACTGAGAAAGTCAGCTCAAGAATTCAAAGCAAGCTACCTTAGAAATTAAAAGATCCGGGTAGCTTTACTATCCAAATCTCAATTGGTAAGCATGCAGTCGGGCGAGCTCTGTGGGATCTTGGGGCAAGTATTAATTTGATGCCACTATCTGTGTTTAAGCAATTGGGATTGGGTGAACCACTCCCAACAACAGTGATTTTACAATTGGCTGGACGCTCTCTAGCCCATCCTGAGGGAGTAATTGAAGATGTGCTGGTTCAGGTGGGATCATTCATATTCCCAGTTGATTTCATTATCTTGGACTATGAGCCTGATTTGGAAGTCCCATTTATTTTGGGACTTCCATTCCTAGATACAGGCCGAGCTATTATCGATGTGTGTGAAGGGAAGATGACAATGCGCGTTGGTGATCGAGT
>ML411131.1:16211-31828 GCA_005239525.1 Nicotiana knightiana | reverse complement strand
ATATATATAAAAATAAAATCAACATGCTTTAAAAACAAACTTCAAAAAAATCTTTTGAAAAGTGTTTTTCCCAACAATTTCATCAATAAATACCTGAATAGTTAAGTGTGAAATGAAATAAATCATAAATAGCCCATCGGGAAAAAACATGAATCATAAATCGCCCCTCGGGCAGAACATCACTCAGCATACCTCACAGTCAAACAGTATCAGCCCCTCGGGCAACCTCATTGTCACACATGCCTCCCAATCACTCGTCACTAGGCACTCGGCACTCAGTACTCGCATTTAGTAGGTACCCGCGCTTACTAGGGGTGTGTACAGACTCCGAGGGCTCCTTCAGCCCAAGCGCTAATATCAAGCCACCTCGTGGCATATCATATCCTCACAATCAGGCCCTCAGCCTCACTCAGTCAGCAACTCTCAAAAGCCCCTCGGGCGTATCAGAAAATGTGGTACTCGACCCAAAACATCATTTTATATCTCAAAATATTATAAATAAGGCTGAGTTTCGAAATCAGTTAAACATAACATAACTGAGTGTAAATCATAAGTCAACACAGTGAGGAAAATAGCAATAAAAAGCCCCCAAGGGGTCTAAACAAGTTGGCACGAGGCCCTAGACATGGCTTACAGCCCAAATATAGCAATAGTTTTAGAACACAATTTAACATATGGTTTAGAGTAAAATATGCAGCTCAATAGTTTCCACGGAGAGGACCAAGTCCAAATCCAGAAATCAGTGCACGCCACACACTCGTTATCCGGTGTGTGCGCCACTCTAAAAATAGTGAGAAATACGAAGTCCGGGGTTTCATACCCTCAGGACAAGATTTATAGCCATTACTTACCTCCACCGGGCCAAAATACTAATCCACGATACTCTTGCCCCTCGAATCGGCTCTCGATTGCTCCGAATCTATCAAAACCAGATTAACATCATCAATATACGCTAAATGAACAAGGCTCAATAGAAAACTATCAATTCTTAGGCACAATTCCCGAAATTGGCTAAACCCGAGCCCCGGGCGCATGTCTCAAAATTCGATAAAAATTACGTCACAAGAATCCTTATCCTTTCCCGAGTCTACACATATAAAATGTATCAAAATCCGACCACAAACAACCCCTAAATTCCTTAATTACAAGTCTCAATTTCCCAAGCCCTAAACCCCAAATTTATGCCATTTAATCCACTAATTCCAAGCCTAATCCGTCACATAATAACATAGAATTGAGTTTATAGTCTGAGAAACTTACCTCCACTGAAGACTCTCGAAATCCTCCTTCAAATTGCTCCCAAATTTGCTCAACCCGCATGCAAAGTGAAGAAAAATGTCAAAATTTCGCGGAGGCACATATTTATACCTCCTGCCCAGTTAATCCACACCTGCGGCCCTGTAACGACCCGGTCGGTCATTACGTAGAACCTACATTATAATTACTATTTTTGACTTGTCATAGGTTGGTTAAACTGTTCTTGATGTGTTAGAGTTGGTAGGCTCGGAATCGGAATAATTATAATGAGAATTTAGTCACTTAGTCTTTAAAAATAGCCTTAGAGTTGGAAAAGTCAACTGAGAGTTGACTTATTGGTAAACGTATTCGTTAGGTGATATGGGACTTAGGAGTGTGTTCAGAATATTGTTGTGATGTCCGGTGTAGAATTAGGCTTGAATTGGCGAAAGTTAGTTTTTGGTGATTTCCGGTCGGCAGTGGAAAATAGGCTATCAAGGTCGGAATAGAATTCTGGAAGTTGGAATAGGTTCGTAATGTCATTTTGGATATGTGTGCAAAATTTCAGATCAATCGGATGCGTTTTGGATAGTTTCAGCATAGTTGGTGGAATTTAGAAATTTAAAAGTTCTTAGGCTTGAATTTGATGTGATTTTGGTGTTTTGATGTTATTTTTAGTGTTCCGGGAGTGCAACTAAGTTTGAATGATCATATATAATATGTTGGTATATTTGGTGGGGGTCTTGAAGGGCTCGGGATTGATTTCAGGTGATTAACGGAAGTTTTAAAGTTGGTAAAATGCAGCTTCAGCTGCTGGTGCTGGTGTGATCGCACCTGCGAAAGTGTGACCGCAGGTGCGGGCCCGCAGGAGCGAGCAAGGCTTCGGAGATGCGGAATTTGGGAGGCTCAATAGAGGATCGTAGGTGCGGGAGGAGGATCACACCTGCGAAGTCGCAGGTGCGGAGAAGGCGTCGTGGGTGAGGATGCTCCGCAGGTGCAGACCTGGGACCGCAGGTGCGCTTAAGTGGCTGCAGGTGCGGTACCACTGTTCAGAAAGTATAAAAACCTGCCTTCGCGATTTTTAACCCTCTTTTCACCATTGTTGTACGGGTTCCGAGGTTCTTGAGGGATTTTGAAGAGGGAAATGCTGGTTCATCATTGAGGTAAGGTTTTGGACTTAATAACTCAATTATATGTGATTGGAGACCTTATATCGGTGTTTAATTATGAAAATCAGTAGGAAAAAGGTGGGGTTAGGGTTTGAGATTTTGAGACCTTTAGGGGTCGATTTGAGGGGTCATTCTTGATATGTACGGACTCTTGAGATGATAAAGAACATTTTGGTATAAAATTTATTGGGTTCCGAGATGCGGGCCCGGGGGTCAGGTTTTGGCTAATTTCGGGTTTTGAGCTAAATTTGGTACTTTTCAATTGGAATTCATTTCTTAAGCATAATTTGATGATAAAAATCTAAACTTGGTAGATTTGGAGCACTCAGAGGCCAAATTTAGAGGCAAAGGCACTGCGGAATAGTATTTTAGCCGGTTTTGAGGTAAGTAACGTTTCCAAAGTTGGTTATGAGGGTTCGAAACCCTGAGCTAAATGATTTATGACTATTGTTGAGGTGACGCACATGCCAAGTGACGTATGTGCGAGCGTGCACCGAGTATTTGTGGACTGACTTATCCCATGGCACCACTTAGTGATTATTCCATGATGATATCTGTGCTTCTATTAATGTGGTAATCGAGAACGTGTTAGAAATCATGTTAAGTATAAATGCTAGGCTTCACGCTGAAAATGCTGAGAGCTGAGTGGTCGTATATTACTGTCTCATTTTGTGATTATTTGATTTCATATACTCATCCCTGTATAGCATATCACTTTATATCTCAGTCTCAATATTGTTAATTATATGCATAATTATCATTGTTTGGGGCTGATGGATGCATATGTGATCCATGTGAGTGAGACTGAAGAGTAATGACTGATGAGGCCGAGAGGCTGTTATTGAGACAGTTATGAGATCGGACTGCACACGGCGACGATATTAAATCATACCTTCGTTGGCTTGATATGGAGCTTGGGCCACTAGGGCCCCTCCGAAGTCTTTCAACGCCCAGTGAGCGCATTAATATGAGGGATGGATCTTGCCTGGACATATATCTTGTCCGAAGTGGATGTTATGTGAGGGATGGATCGTCCCTAGACATGGATCTTGTCCGAGTGTTGTATTCTGGAGATGGACTTTCTCCGTGGGGCTGGATTAGCCTTTTTCCTCAGTACAGAGTGACTACGGTCACCAATGATTATGTACATTTCGGGATGGACTTTTCCCTGAGCCTGAGAGCCATATACGGTACTGAGTGGACTGTTGTGTGAGGGTTGTAAGCACTATGTGCATATCCATATTGGTTTCATACATATATTTTATGATGGAATGAAGAGTATACCGGCATACTTGGAATATTTACTCATCCTGATAAACTGTTAGTATGTCTAAATTCTGTATATTGTTTATTGTCAAATTTTGAGGTTTTGTCCATCACTACTTCTCAGCCCATAGTTTGGGTTCGTTACTACTGAGTTGGTGTACTCACGTTACCCCCTGCACCTTGTGTGAAAATCTAGGTACACCGGGACCCGGTAGTGGATATTGAGCAGCTGTCATAGTTTCATTGGAGTTGTCAAGGTAGGAGCTGGCGATCACGACCTCGTCTTCTCTTCCTTATTCCACCTGTTGAACTTATTTTGAGATTATGTTGTCTATTTCTTCATTCTTTATTTTTTTTATATATAGCAGCTCATGACTGAGTGACACTGGATCCGGGTTTGGAGGTTTTAAATTTAGTTTTCAAATATTGTTTTTAAACTTCAGATTCTTAGTATTATCAATAAATTCGTTTAAAATTATATTTTTACTAGAAATTGAATTTAGCTTAGTTAAAAATGTCGGCTTGCCTAGTTCCACGACAGGCGCCATCACGACTCCGAAATTGGGTCGTGACAAGATGGTATCAGAGCGCTAGGTTAAATAGGTCTCACCACTCATGAGCAGGTTTAGTAAAGTCTTGTGGATTGGTACGGAGACGTCTGTACTTATCTTCGAGAGGATACAGAACCTTAGGAAGAATCCCACATTATTGAATTATGTCGTGGGACTCTATTGAATTCTCGAACTAAACTTCTGTTGTTTTCATTCTCTCATAGATGGTGAGGACTCGTTCTACTGATCGTGGTTATCAGACACCAGTAAGACTAGCTGGAGGTCGAGGCCGTGGCACAGGGAGGGGTGCAGCCCGCTTAGCAGCCGGGGTAGTACCTGTAGACCCTCCCACTGCTTAGGATCAGGTCCCCGCAGTTGAGATCCCAGCGGGAGAGGCTCAGGCACAAGTAGTGCCCATTGTGATTCTGGGTCTTCAGGAGACCCTTGCTTAGATTCTGACCGTGTGCAACAGTCTTGCACAGTCAGTCGCCATGTCTACTACTGCTGCTACTTCTCAGGCCGGGGGAGGCACTCAGACTCCAGCTGCCCGGACACCTGAGCAGGGTACTCAGGGACTTCAGACACCGGGGATAGTTCCAGTCCAGCCGGTTGCCCCAGCCCAAGATTTTGTGGTCCCAGCTTTGGAAGATGACGAGCAGTGCAGGTTAGAGAGGTTTAGTAGACTCCATCCTCTGATTTTTAGTGGTACAGAGGGCGAGGAAGCCCAGGGCTTTTTGGACATGTGTCAGAGGATCCTTCGCACAACAGGGATACTGGAGGCTAGTGGGGTCCCATTTACTACCTTCCAGTTCGCAGGAGCTGCACTCGCTTGGTGGGAGGCATATGAGAGGCGTAGAACTGCTGATGCAGCGCCCCTTACCTGGCGTCAGTTCTCCATTATGTTCCTAGAAAAGTATATACCGCAGTCCCGCAGGAAGGAGCTGCGTAGGGAGTTCGAGCTGTTTCTCTAGGAGGACATGACCGTGACATAGTATGAGATGAGGTTCTCCGAGTTGGCCCGTCATGCTATTTGGCTAGTTCCCACGGATAGGGAGAGAATCAGGAGGTTCGTTGATGGCCTCACTTATCAACTTCAGATTTTTTTGACTAGGGAGAGGGTATCTGGCGCTTCTTTTGAGGAGGTTGTTGACATTTCTAGAGAGATTGAGTCGGTTCGCCGCCAGGAGCGGATCGAGAGGGAGGAAAAGAGGTCTCGAGGATCTGGGAGTTTTGGTGGGGTTCCTTCAGGGGGGAAACCTCAGCCCGACAGATGCCGTCCATTCAGGCAGGCTCAGCCAGGTCGCTCAAGTTCTCGTGGTGGATCAGTTGGTCATGATCCTCATAGTTCGCATCAGGTGCAACCATCTTTCAGTGCCCTGCCAGCTCAGAGTTCATCTTGGGCACCATCGGTTCAGAGTTCATCTATGCCTGGTTCTTCCAGTGGTTATCCTGGTGCTAGGGGTTCCCTTTAGTCCCCAGTGCCATTCTCCGAGAGAGGTTGCTTTGAGTGTGGAGATGTGGGCCATATTAAGAGGTTTTGTCCTCGTCTTGCGAGAGGTACTTATCAGTAGAGGAGTCAGCCCGTGATTTTAGACTCAGTAGATGCACCGCCCACCCAGGCAGCTAGAGGTGGGGGTCAGGCAGGTAGGGGTCGCCCTAGAGGGGGAGGTCGATCTGGTGGTGATCAGGCCCGATTTTATGCATTTTTAGCCAGACTGGATGAGATGGCTTCTGATGCCGTGATCCCAGGTATTGTTTCAGTCTGTCACGAGAAGCTTAAGTTTTTAATTGATTCCGGTTTTTCATATTCACATGTTCATCATATTTTAGCCCATTCTCTGGATACGCCCCGTGAATCTTTTGTTACATATGTTCATGTGCTCGCCCTTGTGGGTGATGTTGTTGTTACGGACTGCGTGTGTCGGTTGTGTGTGGTGCCTATTGGGGGTTTGGAGACCTGGGTGTGTGCATGGTAAGTTTATCCGACAATTGATGGGTTTTGGAACAACCCTTGGCACGTTCGAGGACGAACATTTGTTTAAGAGGGGGAAAATGTAACGACCCGGTCGGTCGTTATGTAGAACCTGCATTATAATTACCATTCTTGACTTGTCATAGGTTGGTTATACCGTTCTTGATGTGTTAGAGTTGGTAGGCTCCGAATCGGAATAATTATAATGAGAATTTAGTCACTT
This sequence comes from Nicotiana knightiana, assembly GCA_005239525.1. NCBI lineage: Eukaryota > Viridiplantae > Streptophyta > Magnoliopsida > Solanales > Solanaceae > Nicotiana > Nicotiana knightiana. Next base: position 25,411 of record ML411131.1, on the reverse strand, counting down.
AGTCTTTAAATATAGCCTTAGAGTTGGAAAAGTCAACTGAGAGTTGAGTTATTGGTAAATGACCTCGAAATACGGATTTAATGGCTCAGATAGCTTCGTTAGGTGAATGGGACTTAGAAGTGTGTTCAGAATATTTTTGTGATCTCCGGTGTAGAATTAGGCTTGAATTGGCGAAAGTTAATTTTTGGTGATTTTCGATCGGCAATGAAAAATAGTCTATCGGGGTCGGAATGGAATTCCATGAGTTGGAACAGGTTCGTAATGTCATTTTGGATATGTGTGCAAAATTTCAAGTCAATCAGATGCGTTTTGGATAGTTTCGGCATCGTTGGTGGAATTTAGAAATTTAAAAGTTCTTAGGCTTGAATTTGATGTGATTTTTGTGTTTTGATGTTATTTTTAGTGTTTCGGGAGTGCAACTAAGTTTGAATGATCATATATGATATGTTGGTATATTTGGTTTGGGTCCCGAGGGGCTCAGGATTGATTTCGGGTGATTAACGAAAGTTTTAAAGTTGGTAAAATGTAGCTTCAGCTGCTGGTGCTGGTGTGACCGCACCTGCGAAAGTGTGACCGCAGGTGCGGGCCCGCAGGAGCGAGTAAAGCTCCGCAAATGTGAAATTTGGGAGGCTCAGTAGAGGATCGCAGGTGCGGACCTGGGACCGTAGGTGCGCTTAAGTGGCCGCAGGTGCGGTACCACTGTTCAGAAAGTATAAAAACCTGCCTTCGCGATTTTTAACCCTCTTTTCACCATTGTTGTACGGGTTCCGAGGTTTTTAGGGATTTTGTAGAGGGAAACGCTAGTTCATCATTGAGGTAAGGTTTTTGGACTTAATAACTCAATTATATGTGATTGGAGACCTTATATCAGTGTTTAATTATGAAAATCAGTAGGAAAAAGGTGGGGTTAGGGCTTGAGATTTTGAGACCTTTAGGGGTCAATTTGAGGGGTCAAACGAACTCCGATTTTAGCATTCTTTATATGCACGGACTCGTGTGATGATGAAGAATATTTTGGTATAAAATTTATCGGGTTCCGAGTTGCGGGATCAGGGGTCGGGTTTTGGCTAATTTCGGGGTTTGAGCTAAATTTGGTACTTTTCAATTGGAATTCATTCCTTAAGCATAATTTGATGATAAAAATCTGAACTTGGTAGATTTGGAGCACTCAGAGGCCGAATTTAGAGGCAAAGGCACTGCGGAATAGTATTTTAGCCGGTTCTGAGGTACGTAACGTTTNATTTATGACTATTGTTGAGGTGACGCACATGCCAAGTGACGGGCGTGAGGGCGTGCACCGAGTATTTGTGGCCTGGCTTATCCCATGGCACCGCTTAGTGATTATTCCATGATGATATATGTGCTTCTATTAATGTGGTAATCGTGAACGTGTTAGAAATCATGTTAAGTATAAATGCTAGGCTTCACGCTGAAAATGCTGAGACTCGAGTGGGCGTATAGTACTGTCTCATTTTGTGATTATTTGATTTCATATACTCAGCCCTGTTATAGCATATCACTTCATATCTTAGTCTCACCATTGTTAATTATATGCATACTTATCATTGTTTTGGGCTGATGGATGCATCTATGATCCATGTGAGTGAGACTGAAGAGTAATGACTGAGTGAGGCTGAGAGCCTGTTATTGAGACAGTTATGAGATCGGACTGCACACCGCAGCGATATTAAATCATGCCTTCGTTGGCTTGATATGGCCCCTCGGCCACTAGTACCCCTCTGGAGTCTTTACACCCCCAGTGAGCGCATTGATGTGAGGGATGGATCTCTCCTGGACATGGATCTTGTCCGAAGTGGATGTTATGTGAGGGATGGATCGTCCTTGGACATGGATCTTGTCTGAGTGTTGTATTCCGGAGATGGACTTTCTCTGTGGGGATGGATTGGCCTTTTTCCTCAGTACGGAGTGACTACGGTCACCAATGATTATGTACATTTCGGGATGGACTTTTCCCTGGGCCTGAGAGCCATATACGGTACTGAGTGGACTGCTGTGTGAGGGTTGTAAGCACTATGTGCATATCCACATTGGTTTCATACATATATTTTATGATGGCATGAAGAGTATACTGGCATACTTGGCACATTTACTCATCCTTATAAACTGTTAGTATGTCTGAATTCTGTATATTGTTTATTGTCAAATTTTGAGGTTTTGTCCGTCACTACTTCTCAACCCATAGTTTGGGTTCGTTACTTCTGAGTTGATGTACTCACGTTACCCCCTCCACCTTGTGTGCAGATCGAGGTACATCGGGACCCGATAGTGGAGATTGAGCAACTGTCAGAGTTTTATTGGAGTTGTCGAGGTAGCAGCTGGCGATCGCGACCTCGTCTTCTCCTCCTTATTCCACCTGTTGCACTTATTTGGAGACTATGTTGTCATTTCTTCATTATTTTTTTTTTTTTATGTATAGCAGCTCATGACTGAGTCACACCGGATCCGGGGTTGGAGGTTTTAAATTTAGTTTTTCAAATATTGTGTTTAAACTTCAGATTCTTAGTATTATCAATAAATTCGTTTAAAATGTTATTTTTATTGAAAGTTGAATTTAGCTTAGTTAAAAAGGGCGACTTGCCTGGTTCCACGACAGGCGCCATCAAGACTCTGAAATTGGGTCGTGAAGGGCCCATGCTTCGCACCTACGGTCTCAGGTGCACACCTGCGCAATTCCACTAAAAGTCCAATTCTCGCACATGCGGTGATTCACCCGTACCTGCGGCTTCGCAGGTGCGGCCCATGCCTCGCACCTGCGACTTCCTCCAGCCTGATCTCTTTTCGCACTTGCGTAAGGACCTTCGCACCTGCGGCTCCCCATCCGCAGGTGCGGCCACACCAGTAAAATGGCACCTGCAGCAATTTTGCTGCAAATTCCTAAGTCCAAACCCCCGTTAACCATCCAAAATCAATTCCGAGCCCCTCGGGACCCCAACCAAGCATACCAGCACATCCCATAACCTCATTCAAACTTAGTCGAACCTTCGAAACACCAAAATCAACGCAAAAACACCAAAATCACATCAAATTCAAGCCTATGAACTTTGAAACTTCTAAGTTTCACCAAGGATGTCGAAACCATTCAAAACACATTCGATTGACCTAAGAATTTGCGCACATATCCAAAATGACATTACGAACCTGCTCAAACTTCCGAAATTCCATTCTGACCCTGATAACCTATTTTCCCCTGCCGACCGGAAATCGACAAAAGCTACCTTTCGCANATCACCTAATGAAGCTATCTAGGCCATAAAATCTACATTCCGAGGTTGTTTACCAATAAGTCAACTCTCAGTTGACTTTTCCAACTATTAAGCCAATTTAAGAGACTAAGTGTCTCAGTTCTCACCACGACTACTCCGACCCGAACCAACCGACCCAACACAACATAAATAGGCTAAGCAATATATGATAAAGCCAAAACGGGGGAAGCGGGGCTAATCTCACGGAATGACCGGCCGGGTCGTTACATCCTCCCCCTCTTAAACAAACGTTCGTCCTCGAACGGGTCTAGAAACATACCAGAAGTCTCAAATAAGTGAGGATATTTGCTCCGCATCTCCCGCTCTGTCTCCCAGGTGGTATCCTCCATCGGATGTCCTCTCCACTGAACCTTCACTGAAGCTATATCCATAGACCTCAATTTTCTGACCTGACATCCCAAAATAGCCACTGGCTCTTCCTCATATGACATATCACCCTCGAGTTGAACCGTGCTGAACTCCAAAACATGAGACGGGTCACCAACATACTTCTGGAGCATCAAAACATGGAACACTGGATGAATATTCGATAAGCTGGGAGGCATAGCAAGTCTATAAGCCACCTCCCCAATCCTCTGAAGCACCTCAATGGCCCAATGAACCGGGGACTCAGCTTTCCCCTCTTCCCGAACCTCATAACACCCTTCATGGGTGACATCTTCAGCAACACTTTCTCCCCAACCATGAAAGACACATCTCGGACCTTCCGGTCCGCATAACTCTTCTGCCTAGACTACGCCGTGTGAAGCCGCTCCTGAATCAGCTTCACCTTACCCCAACGCATCCTGAACCAAGTCTGTGCCTAATAGCCTAGCTCGCCCGACTCAAACCAACCAACCAGAGATCTGCACCTCCTACTATATAAGGCCTCATACGGAGCCATCTGGATACTCGACTGATAACTATTATTATATGCAAACTCTGCGAGTGGCAGAAAATGGTCCCATGAACCCCCAAAATCAGTGACACACGCACGCAACATGTCCTCCAAAATATGAATAGTACGCTCCGACTACCCGTCGGTCTGAGGATGAAACGTTGTGCTCAACTCAACCCGAGTACCTAACTCCCTCTGCACGACCCTCCAAAACTGAGATGTGAACTGAGTACCCCTGTCGGAAATGGTAGAAACTGGAACCTCATGCAATCGGACAATCTCCCTGATATAAATCTCAGCTAACCGCTCCGAAGAATAAGTGATACCAATAGGAATGAAGTGCGCGAACTTGGTTAGCTGATCCACAATAACCCATATAGCATCAAACCTCCTCAAAGTCCGTGGGAGCCCAACTACAAAGTCCATGGTGATTGGCTACCACTTCCACTCCGGAATATCTAACCTCTGAAGCAATCCCCCCGGTCTCTGGTGCTCATACTTGACCTGCTGACAGTTGAGACACCGAGCCACGAACTCAACAATGTCCCTCTTCATCCGCCTCCACCAATAATGATGTCTTAGATCCTGATACATCTTTGTGGCACCCGGATGGATGGAATACCGCGAACTATGGGCCTCAGCTAGAATAAAATCTCGAAGTCCATCCACATTGGGCACGCAAATCCGGCCATGAATCCTCATAACCCCATCATCACCAATAACCACATCCCTAGCATCACCGCGACGGACGCTGTCCTGAAGAACGAGCAAGTGTGGATCATCATACTAGCGTGCTCTAATCTGATCATAAAGAGAAGACCTGGAGGCTACACAAGCTAATACCCGTGGGGGATCTGATAGATCCAATATCACCAACTGAACCGCTAAAGACTGAACATCAAGTGCTAAAGGTCGCTCTACTGCTGGAAGGTAGGCTAGACTCCCCAAACTCTCCGCTCTGCGACTCAGGTCATCGGCCACTACATTGGCCTTCCCCGGATGACATAGAATGGTGAGGTCATAATCCTTGAGAAGCTCCAACCATTTCCTCTGACGCAAATTTAGATCCTTCTACTTGAGCAGATGCTGCAAGCTACGGTGATCAGTGAAAACATCACAATGCACTCCATATAAATAATGACGCCAAATCTTCAAGGCGTGGACAATAGCTGCTAGCTCAAGACCGTGAACTAGATAATTCTTCTCGTGCACCTTCAACTGTCTAGATGCGTAGGCAATCACCCTACCGTCCTGCATCAAAACCACTCCAAGGCCAACTCTCGAGGCGTCACAGTAGACTGTATAGGAACCTGAACCCGTAGGCAAAACCAACACCGGAGCTGTAGTCAAAGCTGACTTGAGCTTCTGAAAGCTCTCCTCACTCCACCTGAACTGAGCACCCTTCTGGGTCAGTCTGGTCATAGGTGCTGCAATAGATGAAAATCCCTCTACGAAACAACGATAATACCCTGCCAAACCAAGGAAACTGCGAATCTTGGTAGCTGATGACGGTCTAGGCCAGCTTTGCACCGCCTCTATCTTCTTCGGATCAACCTGAATAACCTCACTGGACACCATCTGCCCCAAGAACGCTACTGAATCAAGCCAGAACTCACACTTCGAAAATTTTGCATACAATCTCTTCTCCCTCAAGGTCTGAAGCACAACTCTCAAATGCTGCTCATGATCCTCTCGAGATTGGAAATACACCAAGATATCGTCAAGAAACATGAGATAAGGTCGGAAGACACTGTGCATCAAGTGCATAAAGGCTGTTGGGGCATTGGTTAGCCCGAATGACATACCAGAAACTCATAATGACCATATCTAGTCCTGAAAGCAGTGTTCGAAATGTCTGGCCCTCGAATCTTCAACTGTTGATAGCCAGAACACAAGTCAATCTTGGTAAACACCATGGCACCCTGCATCTGATCAAACAAGTCATCAATATGAGGCAAAGGATATCGGTTCTTCACCGTAACCCTGTTCAGCTGCCAATAATCAATACACATACAGATAGAACCATCCTTATTCTTCACAAACAACACCGGTGCACCCCAAGGTGACACACTAGGCCGAATGAACCCCTTATCTAGGAGTTCCTGAAACTGCTCCTTTAATTCTTTTAACTCCGCTGGTTCCATACGATAAGGCGGGATAGAAATAGGCTGAGTGCCTAGCAGCAGGTCAATACCAAAATCAATGTCCCTGTCAGGTGGCATGCCTGTCAGGTCTGCAAGAAAAAAGTCCGGAAAGTCACGAACCACAGGAATCGAATCAATAGCGGGAGTCTCACCACTGACATCCCTCACAAAAGCCAGACACGATAAACACCCCTTTTCAACCATACGCTGGGCCTTCAGATAGGAAATCACCCTGCTAGGCACATACTTAGAAGAACCTCTCCACTCAACCCTCGGAAATCTTGGCATAGCTAAGGTCACAGTATTAGCGTGACAATCAAGAACAACATGACACGAAGATAGCAAATCCATGCCCAATATTACGTCAAAATCAAACATGCTAAGTAATAATAGGTCCACTCGGGTTTCCAGACCCCCAATAGATATTCACACATGACCGATGCACACGGTCCACAACAATAGTATCTCCCACCGGAGTCGACACATGAACCGATGTAACTAGAGACTCACGGGGCATATCCATAAAATGGGCAAAACATGATGAAGCATAGGAATATGTAGAACCAGGGTCAAATAAAGCCAAAGCATCTCGGTGACAGACTGAGACAATATCTGTGATCACTGCATCGGAGGCTATAACATCTAGCTTGGCTGGAAACGCATACATACGGGCCTGACCTCCACCTGCTCGACCTCCCCCTCTAGGGCGGCCTCTAGCTGACTGACTACCACCCCTGGCTGTCTGGGCGGGTGGTGAAGTAACTGGAGCTGAAGTCGAGGGCTGGACCCTCTGCTGAGAAGAACCACCAGAACGACCGGGACACTGCCTCCACATGTGCCCAAACTCTCCGCACTCAAAACAACTCCCTGGAGCTGGAGACAGGGACTGATAGAAACCCCTGGCACCAGAATGGACAGTAGAAGAATCATCCATAGAGGAACTCTGAACTCGTGGTGCTCGAGCTACACTCTGTGCTGGGAGGGCACCGAATGAAGAACGGCCTGGCTGAGAACTACGGGGACCATGCCCCGAAGATGCACCACTATAGGCTGGGCGGACTGACTGAGGACAGCTGAATGAACTGCCTCTACCATGCTGAAACTGCCCCCTTAAAGGAGCGCCACTAGAACCACCCGATCCACGAGGCCTCTTGGCCTCTCTCTCCTCCCGCTCTTGGCAGTGAATCGACTCAATATCTCGAGCAATATCAACAACCTGCTCGAAGGTAGCATCTGATACTCTTTCATAAGTCATAAAAAGGCGGAGCTGATAAATGAGGCCATCCACGAACCTCCTAATCCTCTCCCTATCAGTATGGACCAACTCGGTGGCATGACGAGCCAACTCTGAAAACCGCATCTCATACTGCATCACTGATAGCTCCCCCTGATGCAGCTGCTCAAAATGCCTGCCCTGCTCCTCCCTGTGAGACTGGGGCACATACTTCTCCAAGAAGATAGTGGAGAACTGCTGCCAGGTGAGGGGTGCTGAACCAATATGTCTACGCCTCTCAAATGACTCCCACCAAGTGAAAGCAGCACCAGAAATCTGAAAAGTAGCAAACAAGACTCAACTGGTCTCCAAAATCCCAGCAGTACGTAGCATCCTCTTACACTTATCCAGAAAACCCTGGGTATCCTCGCCCTCAGCATCACTGAATGTCGGAGGCTGAAGTCTACTAATCTCTCCAGTCTACACTGCTCGTCCTCTAGCATAGCTGGAACCACGAAGTCCCGAACTGGAGCAACCGGCTGGGCTGGAACCGCCCCCAGTGTCTGATGGCCCTGAGTAACCTGCTCAGGTGTCGGGGCAACTGGAGTCTGACTGCCTCCCCCGGCCTGAGAAGTAGCAGCAACTGCCTGAGCAAGGGTGGTACATACAGTCAAGATCTGAGACAAGGTCTCCTGAAGACCCGGAATAACAATAGGCACTGTCGGTGCCTGAGCCTATCCCGCTGGAGCATCTGCGGCGAGAACCTGATCTTTAATGGTAGGTGGACCCTCTGGTACTGTCCCCGCTGTTGCACGGGCTGGTCCCCTACCTCTACTACGACCTCGACCGCGGCCCCGACCTTTCGCTGGTCTAGTTGGTGGCTGATCACCCTGATCGGTAGCGCGAGTCCTCACCATCTGTGAGAGAATGAAACAACAGAAGTTTAGATTTCCAGAGTCAACAAAAGGCATGATAGAATTCAAGAAAAATGAGATTGTTCCTAAGGGTTCTGCAACCTCTCGAAGATAAGAATAGACGTCTCCATACCGATCCGCGAGACTCTACTAAACCTGATCATGACCGTTGAGTCCTATGCAACCTAGGATCTGATACCAACTTGTCACGACCCCAAATCCTCAACCGGCTGTGATGGCGCCTATCGTGGAACTAGGCTAGCCAACAATCACATATTTAAAGTTTCTTTCCAAAATCTCCAACTCATTCCCACATTTCATAAACATATATAAATTACTGAATCTATTAAGCCAAATAAACAGTCAAACAGTCTAAAACCATCCCCAAGATACGGAGTCAACATGTCATGAGCATCTAAGTAATATACCAACAATTCTACTATTATAATACAAAACCTCGGAACGAAGAACTAGGTACAAAATAAGAAAAGGGAAAGCAGAGATGCTGCGAACGCTGAACAACTACCTCTATGTCCCGACTCCGGCTCCGCACGGAAATAGATGACTAACGCTCGGTACCAGCACCTGTATCTGCACAAAGGGGTGCAGGGAGTAATGTGAGTACGCCAACTCAGTAGTAATGAAAATAAATCAAGTCTAAGCAGTAATAAACACATAAGATCAAATCATCAGTTCACAATAAACACAACCTTTCTTTCCAATAGTATGTATATATATATATATATATATATATATATATATATATAT